>BOPP01000163.1:1810179-1842784 GCA_017312745.1 Gryllus bimaculatus
CACCACACGCACACCCAAGGTATTTGCTTTTTTTTTTTTTTAAACCACTTAAGCATGCCACCACACTTTCACAAACATGGCGGGACACCGGTGGGGGAGGCTTTAGAGCTTCTTTCCCAGGCTGTGGGGGGTGGTTAAGATCAAGCACAGGGCGAAATGTCGGAGAATTACCTAAGAAACGGGCCCAACGGACCGCGCGCGGATAATTTTTTTTCTTCCTCTTCTTGGTCCTAAGTCTGCGCCCCCTTACACTAGCATGCACCACACTCCACACATTGGCGGGACAGCCGGTCGGGAGCTTAGAAAGCTCTTCCCGGCTGTGGATGGTTAATGATCAACACCAAGGCGAATGTCGGAGAAGTACCTAAGAAACGGCCAGACCCGGCGCGCATTTTTCATTCCTCTTCTTGTTCGACTATCCTCGCCCCTTACACTAGCAATTGCAACCACACTCCACACAGGGCGGGGACACCGTGGGGAGCTTAGGAGCTACTTCCGGCTGTGATGGTTAAGATCAACACGCAGGCGAGATGTCGAGAAGTTACTAAGAAACGCGGCCGACGGACGCGGCGCGCGGATTTTTCGCTTCCTCTTCTTGTATCCTATCCTCGCGCCCTTAACAGCGTAGCAATAGCAGCAGCATCCAGAAGCACATGGTGGAGCACCGGTTGGGGAGCTTTAGAGCTTTCGCGGCTGTGATTGTTAAGATCAACACCAGGCGAATGCGGAATCAACCTAACGAACGCCACGGACGCGCGCGTTTTTCCTTCTCTTCTTGTACCTACTCCCTCGCTCACCCTTACCACTAGCATGCACGCAACACCACACATGGTTGGGAAACCGTGGGGAGCATTAGAGACTCTTCCGGCTGTGATGGTGTTAAGATCAACATCCAGGCGAATGTCGGAAGAGATACCCATGACAGAACGGGCCAAGGAACCGCAGCGGCGCCGATCTTTCCTTCCTCTTCCTTGTCCTAACCTCAGCCCCTTACACCACATATAGCACCTGCGGCCCACCACACTCCCACACGATGGGGGAGCACGGTGGGGAGCTTAGAGGCATCTCGACCGGCTGTGATCGGCTTAAGATCAACACAAGGCGAATGCCAGAGAGTACCCTAACAAACGGGCCACAGGACCGCGCGCGAATCTTTCTTCCTCTTCCTTCGTACTATGCCTCGCCCCTTACACTAGCGATGCACCAACCACACATGGTGGGAGACCGGTGGGGCTTAAGAGTTCTTCCCGGCTGTGATGGTTAAAGATCAACACAGGCCCGAAATGCGGAGTACCTTAACAAACGGGCGACGGACCAAGCGCGCGATCTTTTCCTCTCTTCCTTTACCTATCCCGCCCCTTCACTAGGGCATGCACCACACTTCCACACATGGTGGGAGATCCCGGTGGGGAGCTTAGAGCTCTTCCCGCTGTGATGGTTAAAACGATCAACTCAGGCGAATGCCGAGGCAGTAATAACAAAGGCCAGGACCGCGCGCGATCTTTACCTTCTTTCTTGTCCTACCTCTACCTCTTACATATCGCCACCACACCAATGGCGAGCACTGGAAGCTAGAGCTGCTTCCGCTACTAACCAACCGGGATGCAGAGCATACCAGCAAAGGGCACACAGACCGCGGAGAATCTCGCTTCGCGCTTCTGTGTTTCCGCCTTACAACTAGCATGGGCGGGGCACCAACTCAATGGTGGGAGATACCTGGAGTTTTAGGAAGCCTAGCCGTTCGCCTGTGATCGTCAAGCAATCAACAGCAGGCGAAATTTCACATGCGAAGCAGAAGACCCAAAAACATGCACGACGACTTCCTCTTACTCGCCCACATAGCATCACAATCAAATGGGGAACGGTGGGAGCTTGAGCTTGCGCTGTGATTACACCTCAGGCGAATCGACTACCATAACAAGGCCGCCGGACGATCCCTTTTTTGTAATCCTCCTTACACCACACTAACAGTAGCAACACTGGGACTCCGCTTGCTGTGCCGCGGGGACGCTGGGGAGTACCGTTTAGGAAAGCCCGTAGGTGGCCCGACTGCCATACAGCAAGGGGATATCACTGCCACACGAGCAAGACCGCCTACTTGGATTGTCGTTTCTGTCACCACTGGGACGCGAGCAGCCTCAGAAGTTGGTGGCACTAAGATTTTATAAGGCGTAAGGGAGAGAGGAACGTTTGAAGGCGTGCAAAGTGCAGAAAAGGTCGTGGAGAGGACAGAAATGGGAAAAGGAGAAGAACAAGGAAAAGGTGTGGCGGACGAGAAGTAGGAGAGGGGAGCGAGATGCGGGAAGGGAAAGAGACGTTAGAGGGAGGAAGCGGAGCGGAAGTCAGGGAGCGATATGCGGTCGAAGGGGGGGGGAGTTTGGGGGGGGGGAGAGAGGTTTGGGAGCGGTGGGAGATATGCGGTCAGGTGTGCGAGGCCGGATTGCGGAAGGGAGCAGATAGGTGGAAAGCAGGGGTGGGGGAGATATGCGGTTCATCGAAGGAGAATGCGGAAGGGAAGCAGATCAAACGTGTGGTGAGATGTGCGGTCGGGTGGGGTGGGGAAGGCATTGGTGGAATGGGAGTCGGGAACAGCCGTGTGAAGGAGGGGGGGAGATGTGTCGGAGGAGAAGAGTAGGGATGCGGTATCATTAACAACAACATTATGTTCAAAAGTTAAAACTAATGATAACAATACATCGACTAATAACAATTCCACGTTTTTCAACAACGATATTTTTAGATTGACATTAACAAATACTCTAATAGAAATGCGTTAGCGATGTCGAATGTTTTTTCTCAAAACACATGTATTAACTTTTTTTACTATCGATGTGTTAGATGTTTTTTTCTTTCCGATATTTAGAATCTGAATTTCAAAAAAACATAATCAAAATACTGCAAAAGGTAAAAATATGGAATTAATCACTGAATGGTAAGTTACGGTAAGTTCAGAGTTGGACCAAAAGGAAGCTGTATTGCACTACTCTTCCTCGACCAAACTCTCTCACAGAGATGACTCCAATTACCATTGTATTTCCCTCTCTTCATACTTCATTTCGCACATCTGGAGATATGGACAACATATACGCAGTAGGAGTGCCCCTTCTTCTCGTACCGCTTATTTGGCAAATTGAAATCGAATTAAGTTTTTAATGCACAGACTTTTAATATAGAGTTTTATTTCTTTAAGACATTTTTAATGCAATCTCAAACACTCGAAGTTGAAAACGAGGACAGCATTTTTAGTCGATGTTTTTTTTTATCGATGTTTTAATTTTGAACATCGATATTTTGTTATCAACGCCGCACCTCTTAATGTTGAGGGGGCGAGGGTTGTGGAACGAGGGTGTGGATGTGCGGAAGAGAGGGTGAGTTAAGGGGGAGGTGCTGAAGTAGGGGAGATATAGGGCAAGAGGGGGTGGGTGGAAGGGGGTGATGCGGTACGGAGGTGGAAATACATTTCGTGCTCCGCGTCGCTGGCACGTGTAAGCCTAAACGGGGAGAGCAAGTTATCGCGAGAGTCGATGCAAGAAAAAGCCGCGCTGAGTGCCGCGACACGTTTTTAGAATGGCGTCTTAACCAGGAGGAATACACTCAGAGGCGGGGGCTGGGGCCTCGGGGGGTGAAACGAAAAGCGGGCAGAGGGTGGCAGGGCATGAGAGGGAAGACGAGAAAGTAGGGCGGGGAGAGAGAAAGAACGGGGGAAAGAAGGCTGTGGAAATGGGAAGAAAGAAGACCAAGGAAGTGGGAGGAAAGGGGAAGAGTGAAGATTGGTTACGGATGGAAGAGAGAAGGCGGAGAGAGATGGAGGCGAGCGAGAGGCAGAGGAAATGGGCAAGGGCGTGCAGGTCAGGGAGTAGGCTGTGCGGAGAGAGAGCAAGGGAAAGAAGGATTGGTGCGGGACAGAGGGAGGCACTAAAGAAGGAGAAGCAGGGTAGGGAAGGGAGGGAAAATTCTCAGTGAAGAGAAGGAAAGGTAACTAAAGAAGTGAGGAGGTTCGTTGATAGGTGCAAAATGGGCGAAGAGTGAGAAGGAGCAGGGAAGGGAAGGGATGGGTGGAGAATGGAGGAACTGAAGGAAGTTCAGTGCATCTGGAGGGAAGAGAGTAGGGGGATGGGTAGAAGAGAGAGAGAGAGGGAACGAGTGGGTGAGAGGCGACGGCAATGAAAATAGTAGTAAGGGGTAAGGAGTGGGTAGAGCGGAAACTGGAAGGGGATGGGTGTGGAGGAGAGAGAATTGGGCGATATGAAGGAGGGGAAGGTAGCGTGTCAGAAGAAAGGGGGGAGACGATCAAGCGAGAGGAGAAAGGAAAACTCAAGAGTGGGGGTGGGTGATGGGCAGGGGAGCGTGATGGGTGAGGAGGGTAGTTTGGCTGAGCTTAGAGGGATGGGCGTGGAATGGGCTTGTGGGGTGGGGGAGAATCTGAGAGCTGTGTTGAGACGGAAGGTGCAGTGCGGGGAGCAGGGGAGGTAGAAAGGAGGGGATAGAAAGAGAAGATGGACAAAGTAGAGTCAGGTGCGTGATTGGGCATGGGGATGGTGAGCGGTGAGGGAGAGTGCTATAGGAGAGACTAGAGGCTTGGGGACTGGGCAGGGCGGGAAGGGTCCTCGGTGGGGGGTGGGGGAGGATCTGGGAGAAGTGTGGGACGGGAAGTTGCAGTGGGGGGGTAGGGGTGGGGAAGGGAATGGGATAGAAGGGCGGAAGAAGGAAGTCAGGTGGGGTGGTGGGATGTACAGGGGAGGGGGAAGAGGTAGGGAGGGTGCTATGGTGGGGCTACAGTAGATGGGGAGTTAGGCAGGCGGGAAAAGGGCTTGGTAGGAATGGGTTTGGCGACGCGAAGGTGCAGTGCGGAGGCAGGGGAGGAGGAGGAGGGGATAGAAAGAAGGGAAAGTCAGGGTGGGATGGGTGATAGGGCAGGGAGGGTGAGACGGCGTGTGGGAGGGTGCTTTGGAGGGCTAGGGGATGGGGAAGTGGGCAGGGCGGGAACGGAGCTTTCTGCTGGGGCTGGGTGTTGAGACCGCGAAGGTGCAGTGCGGGGGCAGGGGAGGAGCAAGGGAGGGATGGAAGGGGCGCGGACGGGCGCGGCGCGAGCGCAGATAAAGGGGGAAAACGTGGAAGCAGCGAGCGTGTGGCGACAAGTTGGACTGTTTGGGGAGCGGCGCGGGCCGTAAAGAGGGTTACGCCAACCAGCGCTCCTCGCCGCTGCAGCACCGCCTGGCGTAACAGCCTGCAACCAATCGACCGGCAGCGCACGGCGATTGTTCCCCGGAAGCTGCCCTCAAATGGCCCCGCGCACGCCGCTCGCCAGATAAGCGGCCGCGCTCGGACGGACGCGGCGTCCTCACCGAAGCAGCGGGCGAGACGGAGTTAAACGCAAGACGGAAGTTTTGTAAGTATTAATGTGGAGCATTACGCGCAGTTACCGCGCCGTGGGGAGTATTTAAGAGATATATTACGGCAAGGAATGGATAGACAGCTGTCCGAACTATCGCCGGGAACACAACGGTCAAGACGTGAACGGGGTCGTGGTTTTGCATTCGCCACGTTATAGTTATCCTGCAGAACGGGTACTACGTATTTCGCCTTGCATGTTGACAAGCCTAAGAGAGGGGTCGGTCAAATTAAGTCGGATAGGGAGATAACAAATAGGACGGGAAGCGAGATAAAGGGAAGTGGTGAAAGTCAGTCCAAGTAGGAGTGTGTTTCAAGGAATGAAATGGTGACGAAAATGGAGGATGATAGTATTTAGAATGTGTGGAAGCAAGGTAGGTGGATGTAGGTGGAGATAATTGTAAGGCGACAAGAAACAACATAATGCTAAGAGAGGAGGTGAAGCGTGGTGAAAGAACGAGATGAAGACGGCAGAAGCAGGGAGGAAAACATGGAAGGGAAGGCGTAGGAAGAAAACTTAGAGGCCGATAAAAAATAGCGGGAATGGTGAGGTTTAATGTGAGAAATAACAGCGAAGGAAAGTAAAAGAAAATAGTGCACGGGGAATAGCCTAACGATAGGTAAGACAGCGAGAAGAAAAAAGATACCGGGGTTACAGACCGTGGAAAAGAGCGAGGGAGAGTGCCGTATTAATACACATTGGAAGAGAGTGGAAAGAAGAAACAAGCCCACGGGCAAGGAAACGTAGAGTAAGAGGTGATTGAAAGGCGGGGAATGGGACAAGAATGGCAAAATGAAGTCGGGAGGAACGACATTTTGGTGTCTAGAAATGAAGATTAAAAAAGGTGAATAGGAAACAAAAGCGGGGGGAAGTTTTTGGTCAACTGACGAGAGGCAGAATGGGTGGAAGACTACAGAATGGGCCGACACTAGGGTAGCGAGACCGGGGGCGAGATATGGCGAAAGGATGGGCAACGGAGCAGCAGCGGACGCAGACTACAGAGCGCCAGAGGACAATTAGCCTTAGACAACACACAACACTGGGATTTGGGCCAGGAAGCGGGGGGCAATGGAACGGATTGGGCCCACAAACGGGCAGAAAGGGAAAAGGACAATGGTCAGAAAGACGGCTGAACGGTACGACGTGGAAACTAATACGCCCGAGAAGGTAGAGAGAAACTTAATGTGTATGAGTAGATCGGGGCTGACGAGGCCGCTTGACGGGACTCGCTGGAGAGGGGAGGGTCGTGGTGAAGAGAGTGGAGTGCTGAAGTGTACTAGCCAGAATCGGATCGATTGCTGGGCGTGGGGATGCCGGGATGTGGGGAGGTGGCGACGCACGACAACGGGCGGGGAAAGGTAGGACGCGAAAGGAGCGAGGAAGGAAGAACAGGGCGGTCCTGCGCAAGACCAGCTAGAATCGGAAGGGAGACACGTGCAGATGGGAGGAGAGAAGTGAATGGAGGGCAAGAGGGTGCGGAGGGGCGGCCACGGGAACGGGGTGGGGTGGTGGAACGTATGGGGCGGGGTGACGTGGGTGGCGCGACAGGGGGAAATGGAAGGAAAGGGCGGCGGTTTCTGGGGAAGACCAATGCAGAATCGGGCAGGGAGAGAACTGCATGTGAAGGGAGAGCAGTGAATGGAGAGAAAGGTGGCGGGGGCGGCGGGGGGGTGACTTGGGGCGCGGGTTTGCGCGGCGGGGGAAAATGGAAGGAAAGTGCGATTTTCTACGCAGACCGAGCAGAATTGGGCAGGCGAAGAGAAGTGGTATGCGGAGGCGAGCAGGGAATGGAGGGCCAAAAGGGTGGCAGGACCGGCAGGCGGAGACGGCGTAATGGTGCGGGGAGTGGTGGGCAGCGCGGGCAGAGCAGAAAAATGGGTGGAGAACGGAGAGAAGTGAATGGAGACAGGCTGGGAAGACGGGGCGAGACGCGAGCCGACGCGAGTGGGGAGTGGCGGAGTGGTAAGAGGGCCGACTCGGGGCCTAGCAAGCGCCGGTCATTGGCGGGGGAAGTGCTCTGCGGCGCGTGGCGGAATTGAGGGTCGTGACAGGCGGAGGATCGGATGTCACCGCGGCGGCGCGTGTTTCGCATCGTGAAAGTGCTGCGCGGGTTTTGAGGTGGGAAGGCCGTGGGAATACACAGGGCGGGGTGGAGGCGGGAGAAGTGCAGCGGTCTGCTTTGAAACGCGAGGGAGTCGGCTCGAAAAGAGTCGAACGGGACCGGGAAGAGGTGGGAACAAAGTTGTTGCGCAGACGGGGCGCGTGGCGACTGGGACGCACTGAGGGACGGGGCGGGACAGAGCCGGCGGCGTGAGGCGGGAAGCGGGGCGGGGAGAGCGCGGGTCGGGCGCTTGCTGGCACGGGGCGAAGCAGAGGCAGGGCGGATGCGCGCAGGAGGGTAGGGAGCGAGAGACAGTGAGGATATGGGCGGGGCAAGACGCGTACGAGACGAAGAAAAGGCGCAGCGGCGCAAAAAGCGCGAGACGCAGAGAGGCTGGCGGGGCTGGGGACGGGGCATCGTGGCGAGGCGCGGGGCCGGTTAGAGGCGGGGGCGGGGGAGGGCGCGGCGGACGGCCGCGTTACACAGGGAGGGCAGGAGCGTGGCGCGGGGCGGGGAGGGGTGCGGGAAGCGGGGAGGGCGGGCGAGGGAGGGGGAGGGCGCCACGGGGCGGGGCGCGGGGCAGGGCGGGCGGCGGGGCAGGCGGGGCCGGGGGGCGGGGCGGTGGGGACGGGGCGGGGCGAGGGGCGGGGCGGGCGGGGGGCGCGGGATGGGCGTGGGGCCGGTGCGGGGCGGGAGGGGTCGGGGACGGGGCACAGGCAGAGGGCGCGGGGCGGGCGCGGGACGGAGCGGGGCGTAGGCCGGGCCGAGCCGGGCGTGGGCGGGGCGGAACGCGTTTCGGGAGGATCGGGGAGGAGGACGAATTATAGTGGGCGCGGGCGAGAGGCGGGGCGGGGCGGGGCGCGGCGGGTCGCGCGTGGGCGATGCGCTCCCGTCAGTGGCTGGAGTGGCGAGGGCTGGCTCTTCCCGGCTGTGATGGTTAGGATCAACACCAGGCGAATGCCGGAGTAGTACTCTAACAAACGGGTCACATACCACGCGCGATCTTTCCTTCCTCTTTCTTGACTTATCCTCCCCTTACACTAGCATGCACCACACTCCATACATGTCGGGAGACCGATGGGGAGCTTAGAGCTCTTCCCAGCTGTGATGGTTAGGATCAACACCAGGCGAATGCCCGAGTAGTCCCTTAACAAACGGGCCACGGACCGCGCGCTATTTTTTCTTCCTTTTACTTGTACTATCATCACCACTTACTTACACACACACTTTCACGCATTATAATACCACACTCGTCAGGAGACCACTTGGGAGCATATCTTCCACCTGGGGCAGTGTGAACACGAGTTTCCAAGGCTGATGCCGTAACCCCTTCATGACTTCGCTAGGAAGATGAAGAGAAAGAGTTCCAAATCTGAATATAGTATGTAATTGGAAGATTTTTGGGAGAAAAAATATGATAAAGAGAGATTAAAATATAAGGAGCTAAAAATAAGTGAATTAAATTTCGTATTTTGCTGGTACGTCGGAAAGTGGAAAATTTAAAGTCTTTTGATGGTGATTTTGGGAAATACATACCCCGTCAATTTCTCCGAAAATTAATGGACGGAGCTTTAATTTCTGTAGTTGTTTATAGTAGTTGTAGTTGGTAGTTCCTGATAATTTAGACAACAGGAACGTGTCAGTTTGGATAAACATAAATTGAGTGACATGAATTAATTTCTTCTTTTCCAAATTTTTGAATTCGTGGTGTATTCATCCATTTCGATAGAATTGTCATCTAGAACTAGTATTCCAAAATCAAAACTTAAAGTTTGATCCGTGTTAGTTGTTTCAGTTGCCGCACTTTGAACTGAAACTGCAATATTGTTTTTTGTACTAATCCGGTTAAGAGATTTCTAGATAATTCCCATTCATAGCGAATACTGCTACACGGTTCTTTACAAAATTACTTCATGTTCATATCCGTCATTTGTTACTTTCACAATTACGAACGTAGTCCCGATTTTGACATTGATGTGCTTTCCTTGTTTTGTCATTTATTTCTGTCTTCCAATTCCGATTTTGCCTGTTACGGATTTAGTACGTTTATGGTAATTAATATTTCGATGTGACGTCATATGATTAGGAGTGAGTAATAGGTTACAAATGATGATATCGTTCGCAGTGTTTGAAGACAACGTTATGGATATTTCACTGTCATGGAAGAATACACAATTGTGAAAAACCAACGTTCCTAACAGACTACAGCGAAGATGAAGAAAGAAAAAACCGAATATTAGGAATAGTGTATCGTGTTTTTTTTTCTGGTAGTGAGGGACCTTAAAATTCGTATTCAGAAGAAAGGTGGTCACCTAGGATGAATATATTCTTATTTTTTTATTTCTTGCTACAAATAATATTTCTTAATACATTTCATATCTTCTTCTCATATACTTTTCATATACTTCTTCATACTCACGACACATTTCCCCTTCTGCGGCGTAAATACGATTTTGTATTCGTGCGCATCTGATATGCACATGATTCACATTGCTAAATAGGCAAGGATATTAATTTTTTATATATCTTCTGTGTGTCTAAAGTAGTACCAGCTCTGTGTTTTATTTACTTTGAGTTCATATTGTATTCAAGATATTCAAAATACGAAAATGTATAGAACTTAGGAAAGACCCTTACCCGTTTATGATGCAAGTAAAACATTACACATTTTGCAATGTGTAATTGGTTGGAAATGTTAAAAAAAATATTTTTTAATGAAATGGCAATTTCTTGCTTATCGTTTCCCTGATTCTTACTCTTTATTATAATTTCCCATTGTGCAATTGCTTCCTGAACTCGACCACGCCTGGAAACCCTCTCTCGTTAAAATTATCAATATTTATCCCCAACGCTTTACTAATTTCCAAGCGAATCATCGGCGAAAACATTTTCCAAACCGATCACAATTCATCGCAACGCATAGCCACCCCACCCAATAAAGATTCGTCCTCGATTGAATTTTAACTCCAATTACATTTCGATGACAACCTGCTAAATTCCATCCATCAAACCGAATCATGACGGAGCAGCACACGCAGTGGAGGTATTGTTGCAACAGCTGCCGCACGTCGAGCAAAAAGAAATAAATAAAAAAAGAACAGTTTGCCGTTAGGAGACGCCATTGGAGGAGGCTTTGACAAATGCGAAAGCATGGGAGTCAACGGAGAAAAGACCGGCCGAGGTGGTTCAGGGCATCAATCATTCTGGGCAGGGGTTCTGACGACGGCATTTCGCCGCTAGCTACCTAACTAGGACGAATTTAGCCGTTGGCTGGAGGACTATTCTAGCAGCCGGGTACTCGGATCGGTAGTTTTCCGTGGTTTCTCTTATCAGCATCAGACAAAGGCCGGAGTAGTACCCTAACAAATAGGGCACGGACCGCGCGCGATCTTTCCTTCCTCTTCCTTGTCCTCTCCTCTCCCCTTACACTAGCGTGCACCACACTCAACACATGGCGTGAGACCGGTGGGGAGCTTAGAGCTCTTCCCGTCTGTGATGGTTAAAATCAACACCAGGCGAATGTCAGAGCAGTACCCTAACAAACGGGTCACGGACCGAGCGCGATCTTTCCTTCCTTTCCCTTACCCTTTTCTTACCCTTCTCACAAACACATTCACTGCTATACCACGCATGTTGGAAGGTCAGTCGGAAGCTTAGAACTTACTGCTGTATATCGCCATCTGCTACGATAAACATGAACCACACTTACGGGGCTAATTACCTTAGAAGTTACCGCGCCCGGAATCTAACAAATCAATCAAAGAGCGATATGGGATAGTAGGAGTGGATGCTGTTCATGTGTCTTTCCAAACCTAAATTAAAGAGATTAAATCTCTATTTTTAGGTGGTTATTGCATCCTCTGCAATTTGTTCTCTCTACGACTTTGTTTAATTTTGTTTATCTGTACATGTCTTCATCAGATTTCAGTAATTATTTGGAGCTCAATTGAATCAGCAATAATCTTCTTAAGACAACTCCAACTTTTAATATGATATATTTAATTAACTATAATATTTTTTTAATCTTACATGCATCGTCCTAATTGTGCCGTTTTAAGAATATTATTCATTTATTTTGAAGTGTTTTAAAAACATTCACGATTTGTGGGTGACGTATTATAATAACATCGATGTTAAAATTCCGAACATCGATATTTTAAAACGTGAGTTTAAATAGTTAATTTGTCGTTATGTTAAAACGGGGTTTTAAACGGTTTGTTGTCCACACCTGAAGGCGGCGATCGTGAGAGCGCGTCGCATTGGGGTCGTAGGGTCAGGGCACGTGCCGCGCGCGTGCGCCAAGACCGGTGACAGTTGACGGTGGCGCGGCGCTGACGGGCGCCGCCATTGCGGAAAACAAACGGAAGGACGGACGGACGGACGGGCGGACGGACGGACGGAGGGGCGTGCGAGCAAACGGATGTGACGTTCCATGGTGTTACAGCGTGGCGCAAAGGGCGAGAGAGAGATCGCGGTTGTGGAAGACCGTTTGCTGCCAGCTGCGGGTGGTGGGATAACGGGGAAAGGTAGAAGGCGTCTTTTGCGGAGGCACCGGGAGAGGTGGCTCAGGGCGTCAACTGATGTCGCTGCAGTGCCTCTGACCGGGAGGTCCTAGGGTTACACTCCACACGGTGGCAGGATTTTCCACACTACCTACACAGCTAGGTTACGAGCGAAGTTACTGGGAGAGGTGGCTCAGGGCGTCAACTGATGTCACTGCAGTCCCTCCGTCCAGTAGATCCAGGCGCCTGCGTCCCAATGGTCGCTGGATATTGAACCCTAGCTAGTTCGGCTGTGTCTGGAGAAGACTTCTAGCGCCCGGCTGACATGATCGGTAGTCTTCCGTGGTTTCTGCTGTCAACATCTTGCGAATGTGGGAGCAGTACCCTAACAAAAGGGCCACGGACAACGCACGAGACTTCTTTCCAATTCCTTGTAATTTCCTCACTCCTTGCTTATACACTCGCACGCACTACACTACCACTCATGCCGGGGCACCGGTCGGGAACTTAGAGCTTGTCCCGGCTGGGGCGGTGCCCCGCTAGGGGGAGATACCTGGTTGAAGGAAACCCCGTTAGCCGACGATAGGTCGGCGCCGGATATTGTAATCCACAAGGGGAAGATCACCGCCGCCTCTGGAGGAAAACATGTACCATACTTATGGGATTAATGCCCTTAGCACTTGACGCGCCTCAAAATTGCTAATCAATCAATTAATAGATAAGGCAAATTTCTGGACAACCCTAGCTCATTTTACACTGTGATATTTGCATCGTATTTCTGAACAAAAATTGGATGGAAAAGCATTGATTTCTATGCGCTGCTGATTCGGGATCGAAACTGAATGAACGAGAACGACCTTTTGCAGTCATTTCGTTTTTTACATACAATCGTGATGAAAATATTTCCTTCGCCGCACTATGCGCCGAAGATGAAGCAGTAGATTATAGCATTGTAACATAGAATAAGAAAATAAGGTCATATTAGAACTGAGCACGGTACGAGACATTAGATCATCAGTGCGTGTTTTATTCCTTATGACATAATCACTTCACATTACAATTCAACTCATTAGAACACAGTCAGAACTGTTTAGAACCTGTCAGTTCCTGTTAGAACACAGAAACAAAACGTACCACAACGCGAAAGTCAAACTGGGTGAAATCTGCACCGAAAAATGAGGCATGCGTCATTTTTTCGTACATATTACATACAGTCTGGACAGTCACTTTTCTGAACCGACGAAAAATGATAAAAAATTACCGTCCAAAATGGGCTTTTGTTGTGAATTCCTATGCTCTGAACTGCGACTTTTACAGGTGTCTCAGAATAAATGTCACTATTTTAAGGATTAGCAGAAAGGATGGAAATTGAATATTTTGCCCGTGAACTTTCGCCGAAAATTGCAAACAACAAAATTATTAGCCTTTATAAAAGAGTCATTTGTACCCTATTTTTAAGCAACCCCGAACGCACAGATATTCGGAAGATTATAAAATCTTACTTGATGGCGTCAGAACGTGACCCGCCGATCGTCTGTGCGTACGGTGTTGCCTAAATGTAGGAGACATTTGTACAAATAAAACTTGAGTTGATCTCTGGTTTATAACTTTTCTTAACAGGGGGTAATTTAATTCATCAAACGTTTTCTTAAAAAGGTTTGAAAACTTACCAGATAGCTCCAACAGTGCGCCTCCGCTCACGAACGAGACATTTAACATGCGCTAATGGGTTAAAAGTTGGCTTATCGGATGTTTATACGCTCATATACATGTAGTACGCATTGATTTTTGATCAGCTGGAATGTGGTTATCCAATTGGGAGCATTAATATTTTAAAAAAATTGAATCAAAGCTTCTGATTGGTTAATAGCGTCCGATATATATTCCCTACATTATTCCTAGATTAATAAAAATTCCTCTTTATGGGTCATGTATGATTACCTACGGCTCATGTTGAAGCTCCTTTTTCTCGTCCCTTCGTACATGTAAATGAGAGTATAAACATCCGATAAGGCAACTTTTAACCCATTAGCGCATGTTAAATGTCTCGTTCGTGAGCGGAGGCGCATTGTTGGAGCTATTTGGTAAGTTTTCAAACCTTTTTAAGAAAACGTTTGATGAATTACATTACCCCCTGTTAAGAACGAGAAAAAGGAGCTATATACAGTATATACGAAACAAAGGAACGAGAAAAAGAAGATTTAACATGAGCCGTAGGTAATCATACATGACATATACATACATACGTACATACATAGATGAGGTAGGTGTGTGTCTGTGTGTACGTAGTGGCTTGAATCACCCTGAAGGTGGCACCAGGAAGGGAACTTCGCATAGGTGGGTCACAGGTTCAGGACAGCTGCCAGGCGCGCTGACAAACCCGGAGCCAGTTAACGCGCTGACGGGCGTCGACAGGCGCCGGTATAGCAGGGAGCGGACGGACGGACGGACGGACGGACGGACGGACGGACGGGCAGGCGTATGGCCGTGCGAGCGGACAGGTGGAACGTCCCGTGGCATTACGGGGCGGTGTAGAGGACGACAGGGAGGACACGGCTTCAGTGCACCGGTCGCTGGCAGCGGCGGGTTGTGTGGGACGGAGGATAGGAAGTGTCTCTCTTCTATTCTTCCTGGTGTTAGTGCTGCGCAAGTGTGAGGTGCACGAGGTTGATCGATTAATCGATTCGTTAGGGGTTCCGAGCGCGTCGACAGCTAAGTTGATTAGTCCCGTAAGTGTAGTAGGTGCTTTAATCGCGTGACGTGTTGGTGTTCCTCGTTGTATGGAGTGTCCCGTCGGAGACTTATGTGGCGACTTGCGGGAATTTTCATCAACCAGTTATCTCCCGCCAGCGTCTCACTTCAACATCCGGGACAAGCTCTAAGCTGCCGACAAAGGTGGCTGTGTATTGCACGTGAGTGTAAGTAAAGGCGGCTCCGCACATTCGGCGGCATTCGCCGAACAGCGAGCTCCTGCTCGCCCGATCCCGAACAGCTGATGTGTTCGACAAATGTTTGCTTCCTTTGATGGGTTCCAAAATGCGCCACGCGGTGGATAGGACGAATACCGTGTGTTCGGCGCTCGTCGAATCGCAAGCAATCCGTTCCCACTACTCGTGATTCGACGAATACCGCATGTGTGGAGCCGTCATAAGGGGTGAAGATACAAGGAGGAATAAGGAATGATCACGTGCGGTCTGTGACCTGTTTGTTAGGAAACTACCCTGGCATTCGTCTGGTGTTTATCCGAGAAACCACGGGAATTTACCCATCAGAGCAGCCGGCCGCTAAAATTCTTCTCCAGATGGTGACTGAACTCCACGTAAGGATTTCCGCAAGTCCTCCCCGTCGGCGTGTACGCGATGGGTGAAGGCGTGAAGTACTCCCCCACGTAACTCAGTCCGAATTGGGGAAGATGGAATGGCGTTGGTGGTGGTGGGAAGGATAGGAGTGCGAAGGTAAAATCGCTCGCCGTCCGTTACCGGCTATGGCATTCGTCTGGAAGCCGTCAGGAAAACCAAAGAAATCACTGGTCAGAGTAGCCGGAGTATCAATTCGATTCCGGCAGGCGGCACACAGACACTGATGTTGAACACATCAAGGATATTCTAGCAGCCGGATGCTCTGATTGGTGTATATCGTTATTTCTCCGATCAACACCAGGTGGATGCCGAAGCAGAACACACAAACGGGCCACGGCCCGCGTGCAATCTTTCCTTCCTCTTTTGTGTCCTTTCCTCATCCCTCACTTACACACTCACATGCCCTATACTGCCACACACGTAAAGAAGCTGGAACGTGTCCTGTCTGGAGCAGATACCTTGATGTTAGAAACAAATAACTCACAAGTCGACTTGTCGCTCAGCGCAGGATCTCATGTTCCTGCCGGGAAGGAACACCGCCACTTTTCGGGATCATCACTACTCGGAACTAATGACTTATACTTTTTATTTAGGCGCCCGTAATCGCAACATATTCTTACTCGCGTTTTTACGACTTTTGTAACACAAGTATTGCCTCACTACCAACGTATTGTTTCGCCGCGTGTATATTTTCAGAGCGCCTCGCTCTGACGTATCCCCCCAGGAAGGCAACGTGAGATAATGGAGCTCTTCCTTCCGCCCGCCTGCTTCGCGGAGCCGGAGCATCGTTAAGGATATTAAACGCGGGCCCTGGAATCGTCGCGATATCCCCAATATTCCGGTCGCCCATCTATCAATGGCTTCGCCGACGTTGCTCTGAGCGAGAGGGGAATGGGAGGGGAGGTAAGGGATCACCGCCGGAAACTCCGGGCCCCCGGGAGCGTCTGGCCGCGTCTCGTATCGACCGGAACCGGAAGAAGGAAGGGCTCTTCGCAGAGGTCGTCTTATTGTCGGGGTTCTTCGCGGAGGGCGTCTTATTGTGTGGGTCCGACTGAATGAGGCTTGTGTGTGTGCGGGTGAACATGTGTGGCGGGAAACTTACTGGTGTGGCGGTACTCTAGCGTTGCGCTACAGTGAAGTACCACACTGGATGACTTAAATGGTGTAACAGCGTATAGAAATGTTCGCAGGTACAAACCCGATCGAGGTCATGGGTTTTTAAGGGCAAAAATTCCTCCGTACGCATTCATTAAGAAGGGAAATAAATTCGGCTGTCCCATGTTGTAGATTTGTGAAACATCCTCAAGCCTATAAGAAGCCTCGGAGTAAAATTAGAAAGATGGTGAAAAAGCTTAGCGGAATTTGCGTGGAAGAGGAAGGCTGATGGTCTGAACCTCCACCCCGAAAATTAGGCATAATTGAGTTGAAAACTTGTAGCAGTGGCGTATCCTACGTTAAAAATCTGGGCTATCCGATTGTGGATATACTCAAAGAGGGAGGCGGGCCATGTTCATATTTCTACATCATAATGAATAATTATAAAGACTATAGTATGATTGTGATAGTATGATGAAGTTTGTAAACAAATTGCGAGATTTTTTTTTTCTGTTATTGCCTGTGGACTTCGCATCTAACGTAGACCAGAATATGCGAACCATATTCAACGAGACATTATTGCAATCATCATCGTCGTGGACCAGGCTGTATATGTTCCGAGAATTTCTGTCAATTTCCTCCTTAGTCATCATTTAATTCGCTCGGATACACACTGTAACATTGAGAAAACTGACGCTACAATTTCATCTGGCAATGAACTATGGCTATTTAGTTTAAGAAGAAAAGCTATTTTTAGTGCTTTTTATACTTCATGTTTTCTTTTGCTTGTCGCGACTAAATGACGTAATAGGATTATCTTTGTACTCTCCCAAAGAAATATCTTTCCTCCACTGTTCTAGATTAAACTTTTTTGCACTAAACATCCTATGATGTGTGCGATGCGAACGTATTTCGGTTCCCAAATTTCACTCTGGCGGTAGAACTGCTACTACAGTAACCGAGTTTATCAACGTGGTTGTGTCAAAATTAATGTTTCCCAATTAGCTATTAAAGCATAATTCATTATGTCATTCTTTACAAAGTAAATTTTTTTTCTCTTTCATTTTAAAATTTAATTCATTTCCCAGTTTAATTTTGCTGCTAACAAAACAGCATGTGTCAATTTGTTTGAGTCCCGTCTTCTATTGTGTTCTTAGACGTTATTAATTTTATTTCATAAATCGTATAAACCTTCCTGTACACACATTTCTATAATTTATCTACAATATTATATATCTGTATATTATGTATTCGTTGCACGTTGTTAAGAGTTCTGTTGTGGCATCTGTATGGAACTGATGAGAGGCAATCGCGGAAATGATGGATCATGGCAGTGATCTCTCGAATTCTTCAGGCAGTGTTCGATTGTGGTGATACTGCCGCAACGTGTATTCGAACCTGGCACTTTCCGACCAGCAACTCTTCAGCTGCGAACTCGCAACGCCATATGCTGTTGCAGACAGGAACCAGTTTAATTTACGAGTTAACCATTCATTGTTCGTTACAAATTGATCAACCGCGTTAATTCGCATTAAACTTTCGTGGATTCCCGTGCTAGTCCTTAGTGCTGGTGTGGAAATTAAGTGGCTCGCAGCAGGAAAATGCTATGCTGCCGAACAAAACCTCACAAAGTGGTTTTCCAAAGCATGTACACTGCTCAAGAACTGTTTAGTCGGTACGCGCAGTATGATAATAGGCAGAATAACACAATCAAATATTATCATTTTTCAATCAAAATAGAAACTGTTGCCCGGTTTTGATTGTTGCCTGCAGCAGCACAATATGATACTGGACAGAACCATACAAAATGATTTCCCGAAAAGCACGCACACGGCTTGGAACAACAAATAAAATGTCCGAGTAGATAACTGCAATATATTAAATATTTTGACGAAAACATTCTTCAGTTATAGGGAATGTATTGTAGTGTAATATTTACACAATACATTCCAAAAATATCAACAAAACTGCAAGTCCACAACGCGACGTGTGAAAAGGCAAATATTTATTCGGGGTGGGATCTTCTACTTGTGTTTGCTGCTGCATAACATCAGCAGTGTCGTGAGCAGTGAGTACGATAATTCTCCGAGCACGCCTAGTGTAATAATAGACGGAATAACACACACAAGCATTTGCATTTTTCATCTAAACTGTTTCCCGTGATCCCAGGAATCTAACGAACCCATCCATATCTCTCATTTTGCTATAGGGTGCTTAGTTTTCTCTCAGTACCTGTGCGCGTGTGAAATAACTAATATAGATTCCCTTTGGAATCCTCACGAACAGTGCGTTGGGTGAATCCACAGCTTTAAGACCCCTCTCGGTTACTCGCTCTTCTGCTTTCACTTAGAGCCTCGCCCCCCTAGAGATTCATTTCCACGGCCTTCTGTATTTAAGTACCCACACCTCGTTACTACAAAGCTTCTACGTAGATTCTGTGTGGAGAGCGAGGGAATTACTATGGACCTTCGCGTACTGCTGGGATGGTGTGTTCGAAATCAAAGAGAATTTGTAGTGGGTTTTGGGTTTTGCTGAAATACAGAACAATTGCGTCGCAGGAAAAAGGTCGTCTTAGCAAATATGAAAAATTTCTGTTCAAAGTAATAATATTTGAACCAGAAATATATGTATGTTTCTGCCATAAGTAATACTTAGAGTGGTGGAAAGCTCCACTTTAAGTAGAAGTAAACAGTAGCCATTTTTATATTCTTTATTTAGTTTACAATAAAAGTATATGTTTTTGAAACATTTGCAGAAATTGATATGTTTACGTTTGGCAGCGTAAGGGGGAGAGAACACATTTAGGGAACAGTGCAATATTTTTTTTATTGAAAGAACACATAGGATGAAATTCTTTTAAGATAAACGACAGTAAACGACCGAGGAAATTGTAAATGTTACACGTTTGGTGATTTCGATCTAATTCATAATTACGACTTTCCGGTCAACTGTTTCCTAAGGTATTTTACTCAGGCTGCGATAGTTCAGTGACTACATTGCCGTTGCCTCTTTAATGTTGCTGACCGGATGGGTTCAAATCCAGACTATTTTCATATCTAGGACGAATTCAATCACTGTTTGGGGAATAATTGTAGCGGCTGGCTCTTCTGTTTCACGTGGTTTCTCCGATCGACACCAGGCGATTGCCAGAGCAGTAGAACAGGCGCCGGCGAGCTTTCCTTTGTCATTTCTGTTCTGTCCTCTCCCCTTAATGCTCTCGCACACACAAATAGAGACACACAAGCACACAGGCAAAGACACACATACGCAGACGCACATAGACACGCAAACACAAACACTCAGACAGGCAGAGGCAGACTGACGCAGGAACAGACGCAGACTCAGACGCACAGACGCAGACGCACAGACGCAGACTCACAGACACAGACTCACAGACGCAGACTCACAGACGCAGACTCACAGACGCAGACTCACAGACGCAGACTCACAGTCGCAGACTCACACACACATCAAGAGCCTCGTCATTTACGTAGAAATTTTCTCGGCCTGGGCAGTGTCCAGCTGAAGGAGATACCTTCTTACGCCCAGTAGCACTAAATAATCAATCTAAGCTGTTCAAGTAAGTTGAAGATTTTACGCGCGGCAACGTAAACGACGGCGTGTTTATCGCAGAGGTTCGCCATATACGTTTCCCGAAGCTCTGATTCGCCGAAAATCTCTCACGGCCACGCCGTATCGTGTTCTTTGCCGCGGAACTGCCGAGTAGCGATGGAAGGAAAGCCTCTTTCGCGAACCAGTCGCGCACAAACCGCTTCTTTTTGCGAGCGGACGCAGCGCCTCTCTGCGGCGATTTACGGCGTCGTGTATTTCCTGAAATTGCCCCCAGAGGGCACTGGCGGAGGCTGGGAGGAAATGGGCCGAGACGAATCGAGGGGGAGTGTTCTCCACACACACCCCTACCCCCCTTCAAAAGCTCGTCCCTGTCACGTACAGTACGCTGGTTAAGGTTGAAATGAATGCGGGAGTCTTGATTGGACGAGGTAATGCGGTCGTGAAGAAAACGCAATTATTAGAAAAAGTGTGTGCGTGATATGAAAAAGGGTCTCGAAGAATATGAGCGGCTGTGGTGGCTCAGAAATTTCACTGCGGAGCCTCTAGGCTTCGAGTCACGACGGGGGCAGGATTTTCAGCACTTGCTAGATAGCTGGGTCGAATTCAGCCGCAGTCTGGGGGAGAATTGTAGCTGCCGGCTGCTCTGATCGGTAGTTTTCCTTGGTTTCTCCGATCAAACCGCTCAAATGTTGGAGTAGTACCCTAACAAACGGGCCACGGACCGCGCGCGATCTTTCCTCATCCTCCTACCTACCTTACACACACACATACACTGGCATGCACTTCACTACCACACATG
This sequence comes from Gryllus bimaculatus, assembly GCA_017312745.1. Lineage (NCBI taxonomy): Eukaryota > Metazoa > Arthropoda > Insecta > Orthoptera > Gryllidae > Gryllus > Gryllus bimaculatus. The sequence continues at coordinate 1,831,001 of BOPP01000163.1, forward strand.
CCGGGAAACCGGCCGGGAGCTTAGAGCTTGTCCCGGCTGCGGCGGTGTTCCTCTGGTGGGAGATACCTAGTTGTGGGAAACCCCGCTAACCGACGGTAGGTCGGCGCCGAATCTCGCTATACAGCGACAGGAAGTACACCGCCACCTCTCGGTCTAAACATGCACCACACATACGGGACTAATGACCCCCGTAGTTTACGTGGATACGCCGGAAATCACTAAAACAATCAAACTATTCATTTCTAGCAGACACGTTAACGCATTCGCGATGCGAATAAATTACGTAACATGGAAAACCAATCGGAAGTTTTATTTCGTGCGAACTGAACAATTTCCACATTCTCTCCCCCATTAATGCGTGCACTTGGGGAATTTTCAATTCCCGTAGAATTTATTGTATACTCTTACGTCGTGTGAATCGAAATCAGACTCTTTTATCATATTTTTGTATGTAAATGCTACGGATATTAACAAATACAATGTAAATTTCGCTCTTTCCAATCCACTCCGCATCGAATATTTCATCGCTTTAAAAAAAATTCAAACTTTTTTAAAAATATTTTTTTATTTGTTTATTATTGCGCCGCGTGTACGTAAACACACGGGAGCAATATCGGCGGCAAAATATTTAGCGGATTGGTTCACCGAAGAGTATAGCAGGACAGCGCCACCGTAAAAAATTGACACGCGCCTGCCGCCAATCCCCATCCCCTGCAGTCCCACCTCACGCCAGCCGTGTCGGAGGGGGCCCTGTCATTCGCAATGGCTCCCTTGAGACCGGGTCACTGCCAGGATTTGAAATTTGAAAAAAACTTCGCGCGATGGGCAGGAAAGGCTGAATTATTATCTGTAGGGCCAAAAAATGTACGAATTGATACGCGTTATTTAGTTGATTTGAATGCGATAAATACTCGTAATTGCCTATGTTTATTTGTTATATATGGTTGAGTAAATTCTGCTAACAAAAATGTTGAATGTGAATGAGATGAGATTGGAGATGCTCATCTTATATTAGAATGCATATTTTATATTTGAGTAAACTCTCCTGACGAAAAGGTTGAATGTATTGGCAGAAGATACGTTTGAAGGTGCTCATCTTATAGTATGTTTATTTTATATTTAAGTAAATTCTGCTAACAAAAAGGTTTAATGTAAACGCAGAAGTAAGATGCGTTTTGAGAGAGAGGAACATTATTGATATACATTAACTTTGAGGTCATTAGCGACCACTATTGATTTAACGTTAGGGGTATCTGCATACTCAATGAATTGATATTGTGATGATGTGCGGTGAATGGACGTACACAAATACAACCATGCCCGAGGCGGGATTCAAACCCGCGATCCTTCGTCTTGAGTTCGTCATGGCACTAATGCTTTAGCGATCTCGGCCACCGGATCGTCAAAGAATTCTTGTTCTGTCTTTGTACAAGATAAGTGCATTCCTGATTATGATTTTGAGTTGTGATACATCCTGTATTATCTCAAATGTTCATAGTACATATCAAATTTCACAAAAATCAAGCCGTCGGGGTTTGTCATGAGTTCGGTCCAATAAAAGCCCTTTACTGTTCTTGTCGGGAGAAAATAAAAACTTGAACTGCATATACAGTAACGTTAAGCTTTTCATACGGAAAAAAACAGAGGGATCTTTTGAGCAGAAACGTTTAATCCTACATAAGCTAGACCCCCGTCGGAATAACTTTCATTATTTTTACGTCTGGTAATAAAACGTACTCGAATATTAAAACACGGGAAATGTTTTATTGCTACGAAAATTTCTAGAGCATAGCGGAATTCATTACTTTTCAATTCTGTTGCTGATACTGCTTCTCTTGACTCGAAAAATGTAGCAATAACGGCAGCACCCGCTCTCATAATATATTGGCCAATCTGGAAGTCAAGCGGGCTGTGAGATCAGCTTCATTTCAAACGGTCCTGTCAGAATAGTCTGCTGATATTTGTTTGTGAGCGTATTCTGTATTGCCAAAGTTTCGGCTGTGATCAGAGTTTAAAAAGGAGAGCGTGCATTTTCTTTGTGATATTAAATTTGTGAGAATGAATAATAATAGTAATAATAATAATAATACTAATAATAATAATAATAATAATAATAATAATAATAATACCTTTTTAACGAATTCGTTAAGATCGAAGAGGTTTTCTTTTATAACGGATGTGTCCCTTGCAATTTGCTTTAGAATATCCCTCTTTCTCAGTTTCATAAGCAGCATGCTTATCTTGACAAATAAATCTTGTAAATTTGGAAACTAGAAATATGTTTTTTCTGCAAATAAAACCATATTTATCCATAAAATCATATTTATATTATTATTTGAATATTTGAACAATTGCGAAGCTATTGTCGATAACATATTTAAAACGTTCTGAAATACTCTAGTTCGAAATATACGATCATTGCATTTCCTGTTTCTAGTAACGAGCAGTCTATTATTGTTATGTTGCCCGTTCGCCTGAAATGATAACTAGAAGACCCAAAATAGCCCTTCAGTGTAGCCGTTTCTTTAGTTATGTCGTCAAAAATTGGCCACTGTGGCCCTCAAAACTTGGACTTCTGTTTCTATAAAGCTTCAGTTGTTAATTCTCATGTATTATTCACTGACACACTAGTAGTATGATATTCGCCCATAAAGGCAACTATCAAATTCAATGACAACATGTAAAGCAAGCCGAAAGTGAGTACATTTCAAGTCGTGAAAACTATATTTTTTATTATTGTCTGCAAAGTCACTTTTTTTTATTTACTCGTTTACCAGGACTTCAAAAATATATTAAAATAAAATCTTGCATTAAAATTTCTTGAAGATATGTTAATGTATAAATTAAAAATGCATACCCTCATAACAAAGAATATCGGATTGGGACAGCCAATGAAAATTGGAGGGCTCTCAATTAAAATCCGGGCCGCATTGAGTATTAGTCCGCCACTGTGCGTACTGCTAGTAGCCATGAGGACGCCATGCCGTATACCGCACCCGACCTGATGTGCTCTCAACTGAGCCGGAATATGAGCTCGAGCGCAAAGAGTGGGGTGGGGTTGGGGAGAAAAGTGACCCGAGGGAACGGGGCGCTGACAAATGAAGGGCGGCAGCTGCCGAGTAGGGTACATTTGCCGGCGACATCAGATGAAGTGCTAGCCTCATGGAGGAAATAGATTTCGAGAACCAGGATTTATTCTCCTTGGCGGAATGTTGCTTCATGTGAATTTTTCATTTCTTTCTCTTTCTTTTAGTAAAACAACTCTTTTGTCACTTGGATGACTGCATGTATCCTGGAGTAATGTATGAAAATGTTTATATATTATTATTTCATATAATCATTTCACTCATTAGTTAATCAATGTAATGAAGTTACAAGGGTGTTAATATGACATATGGAGTTAATGTTCTATTGTTTTTGATGTTGTGTCCTGTTAATTATGTGCGCATTAAATACTTTTACGTTTGATGCAAAAGAGACATTTTTAACACTGAATAAAATCAATTGAACGGCAACGCGTTAAGGAAAAGTTACCTGTGTGTCAGAAAATTTGTTTGTGGAAATTGTGTTTCAATGAGTTCTACAACTCATGTTTTTGTTAATCTTCATAATAACTTGCTTGATAAATTGTTTATCCTTCGATATAAATTGTCAACGTTCATTCCAAATTGAAATATGTGTTTTCAGAATGCGACATAGAAAGTAAATTTGTTTCCATTTGTGTGTTCGGTTTGCGCTTTATGTTTGTGACAGCGATCAAATAAAGATAAACAGAATTGAAGCAGTAAAACAGCAGTTACTATGGATGATGCAGCAACTTCCTAAAAATTAGAAACGGAATTATGTTCTGTTTTTTTTATAATGCAACTTTCAAAATGTTTAAATTCGTTCTTATAGCAAAATAACGTTATTTCCTCTTTAAAGCATGTGTATACCATACTCTTATTTATTTATTTAGCGTTAAAAACCATTAAAAATGTTTCGTACAATGGGGGGTGGACTCTGTACCCATTTTCGTAAGTATCTGAAATCCCTACGCTAATTCGTGTACATTGTGTATTAAGCAGAATTATGATTCCTAGTAGTAAAGAACATTTTTATCAAGAATGGAAGGAAAATATTGTTTCCCGTACAGTAAGAACTATTTGCAAAGGTAAATGAATCGGAGAAAACAAAAACGTTCGATGACGAGGAGCATCAAATTTTGAAGAACAAGCAAAAAGTTTCTAAATTGCGGACACGAACATTTTTTCTTAACATTATCAGTTACTAACTGGACACTACAAAAGTTAAAGAAGTCACACACTTCGAACTTTGTGCATGGAGAGTTGAATTATATTTTAAGAACAGTTTCCCACTGTTGACTCAAAACCAGCAAAATGTGACATCGAACAATTTTATTTGCTGCGGTTCAAATCAACTACAGATTAGAACTACTATCCCTTATCGTGCCCTATGTGAAGGAATCGACCTGTTGCCGTGAGAACATGGATTATTTGAATAACTACATTCCCCCCTGCCCAAATGTGCCCAAATAGCGAAGCTACATTCATTATGTTTGGGAGTGACATTTCAGTTTTTTTCAGCATCACGCGTGTATATAAATCGATTTGCCGTGTTTGAATTCACTGATGACTCTGATTCTGCAATCGAACTATCTACGAAAGAATATTGAACGTAAAATGAAACATGACTTTTACGCTACGGAATTTTGAATAAACTAATTTCAAAGTTATCCCAAGAGTGTCATCGGAACATAGTTATACAAAGTAAGTTAGGAATACAAATCGGACTGCTTTTCTATACTTGATATTCAAAATATTTTCGCCAAATGAAAGTGAAGTACAAATAGAGTGTTCCACTAACTAACTGCAGGTTTTGTTTTGTTTAGCACAAAATATCAAATCTGCAACTCAAAGGGAAGTTCCTTTAACAGCTTCTAAGCTGTACACGCAGCTTGCTACTGCACCACAGCTATGTCCCCAAAATTAATAACTGGGTGATATGAAACAAAATTGAATAAATTTCTCTTCGTAAATTTGATTTTATTAAGCTTTCAAATTCTGGCAGGAAGTTATTACCAAAAACAATCGGCGTTTGGCAAAGTAAGGCATTCCTTCAGGACGAGAGGAATTTTCAAATTAAAATTATAGAGGATAATCGAGCTATATGTACTTCGGAGTTAGAAACGCGCCGATAGTTTAAGTTTCCAAACATTGTTTTTCCTTTTGCGAAGCAAACCACGTTCAGCTGTGACTCATCATTACGTTGTTAACCTCGTAATTAAATCTTAAGGTGGCTCCGCACATTCAGCGTTCGCCAAGTTGCGAGCTACTGCTCGCCCAACCCCCAGCAGCTGATGTGCTGGACGAATGTTCGCTTCCTTTGACGTGGGCAAAAGGCAGACCCGCGGTGGTAGTGCGAGTACCGAATATTCGTCGCTCGACAAATGGCAAGCAATCTATCCACACTACTCGGGATCCGGCGAGTGGTCTCTCGCTACTCGCCGAATGTGAGGAGCCGCATTTAAGAAGTCGCAAGGCATTCGTTCTAGCCCACTATATTTTCTTGAGTTGCAAAAAATTGATTGATGGGTGTTTCCGGGTGGGTCATAAGTCCCGTAAATGCAGTGGAAGTGTAGTGGTATGTGGCGGTGGTGATGGGATCGGGTGTAGGCTTACAGGTCTGCATACGGGCGTTTTCCCCAACCAGGTCTCTCCCATCGGCTGAGGACCGACCCAGCCTGGACAAGCCCTTAGCTCCCGACATGTGTGGTAGTGTAGGGTGTGCACGTAAGAGTGGAATGTACAAGGCAGAGGAAGGAAATATAGCGAACGGTCCGTAGTCAGTTTATTTGGGTGCTGCTCCAGCATGCGCCTGGTGTCGATCGGAGAAACTACGAAAAACTTCTGAGCACCCCCTTTCATACCGCTGCTGAATGCGGCCTACCTATTTAGCCAGTGTCGAAAATCCTGTCACTCACCGTCGATATTCCAATTCTTCGATCTCCCGGACAGAGGTACTGCATTGACATCAATGTACGCTTTGAGCCATCTAAGCAGGTGCAAAAAATTGAGGTATTTAAATTTACAAGTCTGTCACATAGAGTTAAGGAATCATGAAATCACGGATTCTAAAGACAGTTACGGAAAAAAATTGAAAATATGTTGTCTAATAAAATTATTGTGCAAACATATGGTTATTCTATTCATATTGGAAATTAAAATTAAGGAAGTGCATATTTTAAGAAAAACGTGATTTTGAATAAATGTTTCTTACAAATATACTCATTCTAATGAATCTATTCCACTCACTGAAACATGTAGCTTTCCTAATAATTGAAATAGGCGGTTTTCCAAATGACATTGTTCACAGACGAAATGTAAGTCGATATCACTGAGTTACAGATTAAATATTTTCTGTATTTGCCACCTCAAGTCACACATTTCCGACAAAATCGTTAAATTGAAATGTGTGTCATACTAAATGGTAAAATTGAAGTGTGTTTCCGGTTCTACAGCGATCTGATGAAACAAAAGCTCATAGAAGCTACTTAGAAACTCTTAAAATACCTCAGGAACCACTATTTTGTAAAAATAAAAAAAATAAAAAAACAATTTTTCAGTATTGTAGAATGCGAGTTCTTGGAAAAATGTCGATGTAGATTTTTCGCGGGATTAGAAACACTTGAAAATAGAAAAAAAAATCGCATCGGAGTTCGCCATGCGATCTGCCGGAAGCTGGGTGAACTAATCGGCGAACAATCGACGCGCGCCGTGGAGAGACCGTGGATCTACAGGCATCCGCAGTCCGCATAGCTTCGCCTGTAATGACCACGCCCCTCTCTCTCTCTCTCTCTCTCTCTCTTGGCTGTTACCCCCTCCCTTCCCACGGGGGTCGCATTGCAGGGGGTCGCGACCTCGAGCGTCGGGGTGTGGTGACCTTGGCAGATTGCGATAGGTGGCCCTTGGTGACCCTGCGTTCAAATTGGGGCGTTAGCGGCTGATTTGAACGGAAAATGATCTCGGTTTTTTAGTGGCGGTTAGTTGCTGCTGGCCCATGTTCAGGAAAGTCAACGAAACATGGATACATCAAGAAAAAAAAATGATTCCCGAACGAAGTAAGGAGATCTTAATGATATTGCGTTAAACTAAGTGTTGGAGCTTATTTTAAACAGAAAATTCTCTCTGTTTTAGTGGTGGGTAACTCTTACCGAATAGAGTACGTGCAGAAAAGTTAATGAATCGCGGTGAAGTTAGGTAAATTGTTTGATCACCTTGGGGCACACCATTTTCTTCTACGACAATACGCTCACGATTTCCCAAGAGCAGAATATCTCACACGACTTGTCATACCTTAACGCAACTGACTTTCAAGTCCGAAGACAATATTGAATCAGGCTGAATAAAATACTCCGGCGGTGCTGTGAATACATATACGAAAAGGTATTGTGGTTATTTAGTTTAACTTCGTTTCGGCTATTGTGCAATCTCTAACCTGTTAGAGTTCGCACGTGGTATCTACATTCAACGACTCAAAATTACGAAGATCTAATAGTCATTCTGTACAACAACGCTGCACGGGTCAATTAAACAGTTCTATCTGGAAAACTTACCTTGGTAGATACATGTTCATAAAAATTCTTTTGAGATCCTGGCACTAGACATACAATAACATAAAAATTTGAGAGTCCCCATTTTGCGAAATTTGGCTTGAAATGTCAATTTTAATACCTCAAAAGCAACATTTTTACTTCACGTTTTCAACATTGCACTCCAACGCAAAAACGATACGAGATATAAAAACGTATGACAGGAATTTTCTTAAATAACAAGAGAGTATTTCATATTTAAAACAAAAAGATTGGACCTGGATTTACGGAGATATGGTGAAAAAAAATAGTTTCCGCTAACTTTATTGGTGTCTCAAACTGCCCCCGACCATATTTCGTGCCACCCAGTCTGTTTAGATAAACGAAAGTGTCACAATTAAGAATGAGAATAGAAACTGAGTTCGAAAGGTCTTGTGTTCTTGTGTACCACGGCAGCCCTATCTATCAACCAAATCCCTTTAGGGCTAAGGAATACTCGTTTTAAGTGATTTCTGTCCTCTGTTGCCTCTTATTTCATAAACAGGCGGTTCCATACTCTTCTATTCTGCTGCAAACCCCGGACACCACGCGGGGATATATGGTGGTTATAGATCCAAGAAAAAGGGTATTTCTTTGAGGTTCCGAGGAAAGAGGAAAGAAAAAGATGCTTCCGATCAGTCCTGGAATTGAAAGAGCATCAGCTCGCGATCGGGAGATTTGATGTATTTTGTATCTCACATGTGGGGTGTATGGATTGATCGAGCAGTTCGCAATCTGAAAATGGTCTCAAACCCCCCCATCGTGCACATTTTTTATTTCACATTTTCTTTAAAGAAGAGATATCGTTGACGAGAACTGCTCAATGGTCAATTTGTGTACCTCTAAGATAGAAGATTCTCTTCATGGACGAGTTGATAATTATGTTGAGAAGCCCTTTTTTTTAGAAATTGAAGAATGAATTTTCTATTGCATTGTTTGATAACCTGCTACAAACAAATGGCATGAATGCTCATCTTATCGTGTGAAGTGCAATTAAAAGTGAAAATGTGGAATCAGCGACATGAAGCATGTAATTTAGCTAATAAATAGCAGTAAATTTAATTAGGTACTGGCATTTTAATGTTTTAGAATGTTTACATTTCCGATATTTTTCTGTACATGGATTATTTAGTTTCTATTTTAAATAGTGTGTCCATTTATAAAACGCCTTTTTAAAGATGCGTTTATTACGACAATTTTGGGGCACTAAATGAATGTAAAATATTATTACAATTAGAAACGGTACATTTGCGCTGTTCATTAAGTTATCATTAATTCAAAGCGAAGGAAATCAATATTAGCCATTTGAGGAAGTTTTAAGAATTAAGCTACTCAATTATCGACTCTGCAGGGAGATTGTGTATAACACGTAATAACGTGAAATCAATTTACAATTTCAGTTGATAAGGGTCGAAATCTGTTTGAGTTCCATCCCATTTCATATGGGCTAAATGACAAAGAGAAAATTATACTGTTAGCAGAGATTCAATACGGGGTTTAACGGACATGTGATACTGAGGTAATGATGCGAGCAAAATATGATATTCCATCGCACGGCAATTGTGAAACTGTAATGAAACACGCCCGATTTTGGATTCATGATCTCCAATAAAGATAAATGAAATTCCGCCGGAGAAAAGTAATGGAAAAAGAGCTTGATCCCCCAGCTGATGCCGATGAAACAAAATTGTATGTCGTTTCTCTTGCTTGGGGATCCACGATAAAATTGCGAACTTCAATAGACTCCGCTCAGTATGTGAAAGGTTCTTTAAAATCCCGGCAATTCGTAATCCCTTACTGTGTGTACTGATCCATAAAATACAAATTGAGTTTGCAGGGAGTTGAATACAGTGAAAAGCAAATGCGTAACTACAGTTTCGTAGACAATGACCTGTGGTTGCGAATTTTAGATAAGAGTTTATAAATCAACTGGGAGAAAAATTACAGGGTGATTGATCGATGTGTAATTGATATTTTCGAACCAAATACCTGCCACGAAAATTAGTCACATTAGTGTTGTGAATGTTTTATCCCAGGAGGAGATGTTCTCGTAACGATGGATGGTGAGATCTGATATGACCTACACGTTAGTTTGTTGGTATTTCCCTTTATAGGTATCTCCCCCAGCGGGACATTGCTCCAGTCAGTGCTAGCACTACGCTCCGGACTGCTCTCTTAACATGTGTAGTAGTAATATCAGTAGTTGTGCGTGTAAGTGTAAATATGTGCATGTGTGTAAGGGTTAAAGAAGGGACGAGGACGAGAAAGGCAAGATCGCGCGCTCTCCGTAGCCCGTTGTTCTGGAACTTCCCCGGAATATGCCTGGTAATGATTAAAACTATCAGAGAAGCAAGTTGCAGATTACTCTTACAGTTATCAGCTCATTTCGACCTAGCGTTATAGCTAGTGCCGAGACTTCACCACCAAAGATCTCAATGCTCAAAAAATTTGAATAAATAACCAGAGAAATTGTTCAGACTTACCTCATAGTTTCGGAAATGAAATGAAACTTTAAAATAAACTTCATTGCAGCATCCCCATGAGGTAATAGAAGCGTTAATCCACTATCATTCAACTATACACGTTGCGATTATTGTGGTGACATCCATTATGCCCTTGGGGGGTACTTCCCATTATTTAATTGTGAAATATTTGTAATTGTATTTTTTGGGTAATTTTAATATATATCTAGAAGAAGATTTTTAATCTATCATGTGAATGGTTGAAAAAAAATCTGTTGCGTATATTATTTGTTCAATTACAGTTATTTCTTTATCCTTATTTCATTTATTTGCTAATAAAATATGCAATTTGTGTACAGAGCAACAAGGAGGAAGGGATATGAGGGATCATTCATTTTTGTTTGTTTGTGGTTGCTTTTTATTTTGTCACTTTTCAACTGCTCGGTCACACATTGACCACTGTAACTTTTAACTTTGCGGTAACGGTGTGGAGAAACACATCCTAACAACATACGCAAACATCCATGCCCGGGACTGAATTGGAACCCACGACCCGTCTAGCCAAGGCAGCTACGGCCCTCAGCCTTAGCAACCTCGTCTATTCAGGCCGTCCACAACTAACATTTGCTTCCTCCCCTTGTTTGAGGCAGTGTGCGCTTTTAATTACTCCACGCGTACTGTAATTTGTTCAACTAATTTTGCTAAAAAGTAGAAAAAGACACAGATTCGTCACACCACCGACTAGCGGAGTCTCGTCTCGGTGCGATTCCGTAACGTGGTAGTGTAAAATTGAAATTAAAAACAAACAAAGGGAAATACAATGTTTCGTTGGTCGAGCGACCACGAGTTGCGAGAACTGACTGGACGCAGTTCGTCAGGAAGTCATGAGAGGAGCAGAGGGTTTAGGAGGAGTGCGTTAGACACCTGCCTGGGCTGCGAGTGCGCCATGCAAGCCACGTACAGCACCTAGCGAGCGCGCTGACGTGAAGGCAGCATCTGTCCGGGACGTCTCCTGGCCCGGTGCGTGCCCTCCGCGCGGGCACGTCTACGGAGAGCCTCCCGCCCCCGCCCCCGCGCTACCTCGGCTACCTCCGCCTCCGCCTCCTCCTGGGTCCTCGCCATCACCTCCGCATCCGGCGCCACCTCTCGCCTGCGTCGCCACCGCCTCCACCTCAGCTTTTATCGCCACCTCCGCCCCCGCACTACCTCAACCTCCTCTGCAGCCGTCTCTGCAGCTACCTCCACAACCGGCACCACCTCTCGCCTGTTTATGCTTGCATTGTGAATAGGCCTTTAGTACAGAGCCGATGCATTGCTGCTAGCTCTGCTGCGACTTTGACCGGGCGGCCCTAGTACCCTGTCGGTGGCGGATTTTCGACACTTGTTGCTAAGTTGCTCGGTCACATTCAGCCGCTGCGTGCAGGGGAATTCTAACGGTCGGCTGCTCTGATCAGTGGTTACTTCGATGAACACCAGACGAATTCAATTCTTTCCCTTCCTTTTTCTATCCTCACCCCTTACTTGTACCTGCACTAATTTGCACTACATTGCCATACATGACAGGTGTTTCGAGTTGACCCGGGTGGGGTGTTGCTCCGATTGTGGAAGATACCTTGAAGGGGACCCCGCCCCCTCCGCAAACTATCGGATAAGTCGGCGACGGATTTCACCGTTAAGCGGGGGCAGATCACC
>BOPP01000163.1:1856937-1881041 GCA_017312745.1 Gryllus bimaculatus
TCTCTCTCTCTCTCTCTCTCTCTCTCTCTCTCTCTCTCTCTCCGCGTTCTACGAGGACGCCTAATTTAAGTCAGGGTTGTGCGGCCAATAGTTTCTTCTTTGACAAACGGGCCATTTTTCGGACCGCGCGCAATATTTCCTTCCCATTTCTTGCCCTATCCTCACCAATTACACTCACACATCCACTCGTTTATTACATGTGCCGAGAGACCGGTCCGGAGCTTAGTGCGTGTTCCGGCTAGGACGGTGCCCCGGTGGTGGGAGATACCTGTTTGGGGAAAACCCCGCTAACCGACGGTAGGTCGGCGCCGGATCTCGCTGTATTCTGTGGGAAGATCACCGCCACAGGTTGAGAAAAAACATGCACTACACTTACGGGAATAGTGCTCTTAGTATTTGACTTACCTGTAGTCACTATCAAACAATCCAGTAATTAGGTAGAAAAAGGTCGGTGTCGTGAACAGAATGTACCAGCGCGTGGGGGGAAGACCACCGCCGCCACCACCACCTCCTGTTGAGCAAAAACATGCACTACGTTTACGGGAATAATGTGTTGTTTTTTTAGTATTTGACATCCCTGTAATCACTATCAATCAAACTATCCAGTAATTGGGTAGAAAACAGGTCGGTGTCGTGAACAGACTTTACCAGCGCGTCCGCTTTAGAGTTTATAAGTAATAATATAAAATACGATAATAAACAACCCAGAGTAAGAAGCGGCACGCAACACTCATCCCAAACATGGCTCACAACGTATGCTCATGTTAGTGGCAAACGAGCAAACTTTTTATTTTGGTTACTTGCTTGCATATTACTTGGAACACTCGCGTTTGAATACCCGCAACACCAGACTTTGGCTCTCAATTCACGCTGCACAGCACACAGCACGCATCTCACATCACACAACACACACGTCACAGCACGCTGTACTTCGCATTCTCGCCGAGAAGAAGACCCGAGACTTATACGGTGTATGCTTTTTTGAGGTATAATCGTAGCCTTTGTTGAAAATACGTAAAATTATATTAAAATATCAGCATAAGCTTAGAGGAAGGTCGGAATTAAATTCATAAGGGTATTCGTGCACGGAATTTTAACTAGATTTTCTTCGTGAAGTGAACTCGGTCGAAAACCTTCTCTAGTGCTTTTATGCATGAGTACCTCATTCTCTCTGCACTCAAAAAGGATTCTCAACTCTCCTTTGTGATGCGTATGCATGAAAAATATGCGTTCGCGTTTTGAGACTGTCTGGTTGTATAAAATAAACGCTCCGACCTGTATAAATTTAAGGTATATTTCGAGCAAAATTTCGAGCAAAATTAAAAATATGAAAACATTGTAAAAACAACTGCGCGGTGTGATAATCTAAGATAATGTATTTCAATCCATATTTATTGCTTAATTTTGTGTTTTTTTTAAGAAGTGTCTTCTGTTCAATTCAGTGAGATAAAATGTGTTCGAAGGAAAGGAAGATTAAAAAATAAAATGAAAGGGAAATGTCAACATGAGCGAGACTAGCCTTGCCCTATTCTGTGGTGCAGTCAGTGGTTCAAATGTGAAGAGACAAAGTAATGAACGAACGCAAATATAGCATTACACAAGCTTTTCTAAAATCATATTGTGGGAGTGTGATTATTTAGGCTAGGATTCTAAGTAATCAAGAAATTTGGTTACTAGAAAGCGATTGTTACATTATTACGCGTTACCTCCGTGTCAGAGTTACGCAGATTTCGCATCTTAACAATCCTTGTACGGACAACATTAAATGTCTCTCTTTGGTAAAACGGCATCTGTAGATATTCATCTATTGTATTAGAATTGGAATACGACTAGAGAAATGTTTTGTCATTTACAACATGTATATTACTCAAATTATTTGCATAATGCAGTTGCGTAGACATAATCAGATAATAATAATAATTATTATTATTATTATTATTATTATTATTATTATTATTATTATCTGATTATTATTATGTTTATTATTATGTTTATTTGCCTACAATTGGCTGATTTACAAAACTGTTTAAAATACAATAACAGAAATGGAAGTTTTATTTCCACCACCACTACAACAAAACAATAGCGAATTTCGTATACTCATAGAAACCGAACCGTTGACTATCATTTTTAAAATTCTCCGCTCTATGCCATTTTCTTTGCCATTCGATCCAAGTAGCTTAGATGTAACGCCTGTACATTTTAGTGTAGGCTACCCGCAAAGCTTGGAAGTACTAAACCAAAAACGTTGCCTATATTGCGAATTGTGTACAGCTTCTCTTTTCTCTTTATTTTAAAATTGTCTGCTTTAATTTTTATGCTCTTTTACTTCTTTCATTTTATTTTCACGTGTTTTTCCTCGTTTCAAAACACTACATGGACCTATCCTAATTCCTCTCTTCGGCTTTTCCCACTCTACATTGCACTCTCCCATTCACTTTAATTTTCTTTCTCTATTCTTTAATCTATCTTCTCCGCTTTGAAGGACTTTCTACTCGTTTTGATTTCGTTTCCAATTTACTTTATTCGACTCAGCTTTTCTCCCTTAACCTCTTTTTCTTTATTACTCCGTACTTTTCATCACCTCACTCCTTTCACACCCGTTCAGCCTCCCAACACACGTTTTTCCCTTCATTTTCTTTTTTTAAATAACGTAGTTACTTCTTCGTCGTTGAATGTGAGGTCCTAGGGTTCTAGTCTCGACCGTGGCAGATTTTCGGCAATAACCAGGTCGAATTCAATCGACGGAGAAATTTAGTGGTCGGTTGCTTTGATCGGTGGTTTCCGTGATTTCTACGATCACCACCAGGCGAATGCCGGAGCAGTACCCTAACAAATGGACCATGAACATCTCGCGATCTTCACTTGATTCTTGTCTCCACCTCTTCCCTTACATAAATATTCAGTTACCTGTCCTGCACTAACACTAACTTCGGGAAACCGGTCAAAAACGTAGAGTATGTCTCACGAGGAAGATTCATAGGAAGACACAGTCTGTAAGCAAACAAGCAAGCAAGAAAGCAAGCAAGCGAGCACGCATGCATGCAAGAACGCAAGCAACTAACTAACCGACGGACCGACCGACCGACCGACCGACCGACCGACCGACCGACCGACCGACCGACCGACCGACCGACCAACCGACCGACTGACCAACCAAGCAGAGAAGCATTAAAGCAAGCAGACATGCAGGCAAGGAGACTTGTAAGTCGGTGCTGAATCTCGCGAAAGAGGAACCCTGCCACCTCCCATTACACTACCACGCGGGCTTAGAGCTTGCGCTTAGAAATTCCGCGAAGAGGTGGTTTGGCGGCGTGACTTCGACAACGGGCGCGGTTGCCCTCGGGGAGCGAAGCGAAGCGATGCGGACAAACGACGATCGATGCGCGCGCGCAGCAAGCGGCGCGTAATCCGGGAGCAAACACGCTCCCACCGCCACGCTCATGCTCCGCCCCACGCACGCTCTCGCCACCTTCCGCCAACAATATTGTTCATTGCGAGAGCAGCTTTCGATGTCGTACCCGCATCATCACCTAGTACAAGAAGTATAAAAAATGCATTAGAACATGACTCAAAAACAATACTAGGATAAATAGATTACTAATAATTAAAAAATTAAAACAAGGAATTAGCATTTTAAGAACTGAATGTAAGAAAGAGGATGTTAAATCGTTTAATATTACAAGAAAGCGAATGAAATTGGATTTAACGTGTGACATTTTTGTAATAGATAACATGAAATCCAGCCGTTTCTTACCTGCTATATGGAAGCAACAAAAATGACTACGCAGGTTCGGGCGAGCCAAGGGGCTTAAGTACCCGGCCGTGGGGTGGATGAGGGTAATGGCCTGGGTGTGGTGCGCTGTCTACTGTGCCCCCCCCCCCTGAAGAGTGCGGTATGGGGGTGGTGTCTGATAATAATTTTAGAAGAGTTAATGCTTTATGTTTTCTTTCAGTAAATTATCATTTAAATGAATATGAAAGTTTACGAAAGTTAATCTGGTGCGATATTGATTGTTTATTTCCAGTATCAGTGTGTGGATTGAATGTATCGTGTATGAATTGAATAACCGTATGTCAAACTTCTAATCCGCGGAGCTACCCACCCGTGCGTTAAAGTACTTTCCGCCTCACGCTCTTAGTGAAGTGAGGTTTGAGTGAGTTTTGCTCAATACCAGCAATGCCGTTGCCTCTGCAGCGACACTTACCCGTAAGTCCTAGGTTCGAGTCCGGAGGGTGGCGAATTTCCGGCTGTAGCCGTACAGCTGGGTGGAATTCAGCCGCGAAATGGAGTTCGCGGCAGGCTACTCCGTTCGATTGTTTTACGAGGTTTCTCCGAACAATGCCAGGCGAGTGCCGGAAAGGTTCCCTAACAATCGGGCAACGAATCGTGCGCGATCTTTCCTTCCTCGTCGTGGTCCGATCCCCACCCCTTACTTACACTTACACGCACTACACTACCACCCATGTGAAGCTCATCGAAAATGCTTCTTGCATTTTTTGTATAGTGCACTTCACTGATGCGTTTTGCGTATACCGAGAAGTGAGGTTCTAAACGGTTTTTTTAACGTAGAATATTCGAAAATGAGCTAGACAAAAAACAATTCGAAGAAAAAATAATTTGCTCCTATCATAACTTCTCCTCCCAAATGTCAAGTGTTTGTGACAGCTGGTGGTTTTATTATTTTTTCCTTCCAAGTACTTCCAACGGGTAGAATAGGTTGGGTAAAGGCTACTAAAAAAACTACTAAAAAAATAATGTTTTGTGTGCTATTTAAAAATGTGATCTTTTACTATGTTTTCAGATTTCAAATAAAATACGTAAGAAAAAACGATATGATAAACAAAACAAATTCTATAAATTATCAATCATTTTCTGTTTTTTTCTATTTTGTTTTGTAGTACTTTCTTTGATATGTTGTACTCTGATATCTGTTTTATTGAAAGGAAATACAGTTTTCAACTTTGGATGGGTTTGAATGTTTTCAGGTGTCAGTTATACATTATAAAATAAGGGTTGAGGAAAGAACATTCGAGATATCTAACACTTAGACTGCATAAAAAGATGTGTTGAAGACGTACGAAGATTAAAACATGTTTTGAAACATCGAGTAAGGGATAGAGAGTCACAGTTTTGCGAACGTTTTCTTTCTCCAACTGCAACACCTGGAGTGCATACGTCATATCTTCGACCGCCAATTCTGACATATTCGTTATATCCTCTTAGCCGGATTTTCTTTACAAAGCGCCTCGCGTTTTACAGTACGAACAAGGTCGCAATCCAGTTCGCTGGGGCTTTCACACATTGGCGTCCCATTGGCTGCTGCCTGATCTCTATCGATTCTAATTCGCTGTGGTTTTGTCGAATCACGGTGGCCCGATCCTACGTCAAGCGTTGAATCACCCTTTGTGTTGCACCCGAATGAATCCACTGTGCCTAACGCCTGATTCGCCGAGGTCACATAAATTACGCGCATAATCTACGAATCTCTACCTAATGGATGGATTTGCATAATGCATGAGGTAAAATTATCTAAAACTCAAAGAAGGGATAACAGAGACATCTCTCTGAATGAGGCGTTAGGGTGTATATATGTGTAAGTGATGTTATGAATGAAATTGCTGTTATTGCCTTTATGAAAAGGATGATAGCTCTGTCTTCATTACATGTATTTTAAGAACGCACAGAACTCGCTGTGACAATTAACATTGTGATGTTATAAATTGTGCTAGTCGTTTTGTGTAAAATCATAATATATTTCATTTCGCTCTGAAACGCTAAACATTACAAGGCCTTCCGCCTTGTATGCAGTTTATTCGTAATGTCTGTTACGAAACGGACAGTTGCGCTATGCAGAGCGGTGTAAGGTTCATTTACAATTAAACGGAAACAAAAAGCCTCTTTTAAAAGGCGTCATCGGTTGATGAGCCATCATCATAAGGTTCTATATCTATTATCAGGTTTGAGGTCGGTGTATCTCCATTGCGTCGGGTCTTTGCCTTGTTTTTCGTTTATTTTTCTTTCACCTGTCGTTCACGGTCCAACATCAAGTATCTTAGATGATGTCGTAGATGTGCTATTAACTTTAACATTCTATTTTTTCTTACGAAACTTCAGACTTTACTAATATAATTTTCAACTATGAAACGTACATTTATTATGTTATAGTCTTCTTATTGCTATTGTAATATCAAAATTAATTGAGTACGTATTGTGTTTATCGTGTTGAAAGAGATCATGATACGCATAAACATTTTAATTTTTTAAAACCGCAATTACCAAAATTATCAGAGGATTGCAGTTTCCTGAATTGTTATAAAAGTTTTGACGTACCTTTTCTTTTGTATTCTGGTACGATGTTAAAGTTTGATGTAGAAATCAAATTAACACAAGTTTCACAAGCGTTCCGTAGAGTTTTCATTGAAACCTTCACACAATGCAGTGACCTTTCGGTGAACTCTGCTGCCCTCTGCCCCCAACAGATGGCATTGTTTTTGCCACCGACGTGCTCCCAGAGTTTATCCGAGCTCCCATTCAAACTTGAGAACGAAAACCTCAGCCTGGCGTTCCGTCCTTTTAACTACGTCGGGTAACAAAAGTTCGATTACGGCTCATCGGTTTATCTCCGGTTACCTACTACATCGCCATCCCTTGGCTTATTCTATTTATTGATTTCGGGCGCGTCAACTGCTAAGGTCATTAGTCCTGTAAGTGTAGTGCATGCTTTTCCCCTCCGGAGGTGGCGATGATCTTCCCCTGGTAGATGATGAGATTCGGCTGTCACCTACACGGCGACTGGCGGTGTTTCCCCATCTCGGTATCTCCCTCCATCGGGGTCTTGCCGGGACACGCTCTGAGCTCTGTGTAGTGCACAGGAGTGGGGGGGGGCAAGGAAGAGGAAGAAAAAATCACGCGCGGCCTCTATCCCGTTTGTTTGGGTTACTGCACCGGAAAACGTCTGGTGCTTAACGGAGAAATCATAAAAAACTACTGATCAGAGCAAGCGGTGTCTAGAATGCTCTTCGAGGCTCTACCTAGCTTCCCCACTAGTGTGGAAAATTCTGCCACGTTATGGACTCGAATCCTATGGCCTCCACGTCGTAGTGACATGGGTAGCCCTGAGCCACCTAAACCGATGCTTTCCTCGGTGAAGGGATGTGCAGCAGAGTGAAGAGATGCGAAATTGAATAGTCCAGGTTCGAATCCTACTTAAAACGCAATTTACGTCGCGGCAGTCACGTGGTCGACGGTCCGCCATTCAGCGACCGCTAGTCAGGAACACGTTTTAACGCAGAGTTCGTGTACCTACCAAACAACAGTGCAAGATGAGTTGTGTACCAATTAGCGGTATGTGTGTCATGTGTAACTAAGTCAGGGGTGTCCAACTTGCAAGGCATCAAGGGCCACAACTATAACCTATAACATGGTTGCCCGCCCTATTTACAGTACTGGGGCGTTCCACACCTGCGTTGCTCGTATTGTCGATCTCAGCAGTTAGCGCCACTGCTCTCAAACGGGAGGGGGAATGTGGAAAATTGGTTCTACGCGTAACAACAGTACCATACATATAATACATTGGCAAGATTTTGAATAGCAGAATTTAATAAAAATAAAATAAATTTAAACAACCCATTTAAAAGAGGTGTTGACCCCGACAGGGCCAGTGAGCTAGGCACGCAATGTTCTCACAATGATAGGCTATCGCTGCGTGACAATTATATTGAACAACTGTTAACTTTTTTGTTTATGTTGTTTATGTATTGTTTGTTTTTGTATTGTTATTTTTATTTTGTTTGTTTCTACGGCACTACTGCCTTAACGATCTCGGCCATCCGAACCGGCTAACTGTTAACTTCAATATCTCTTTAGAATGGAACTGTTTATGGGGATGGGAATTGAAAATTTATTGCTTTCCGAGGTGGCCTGATAGATGCTGTGTATGTTGTATATTCATAACTTGGAACTGTCTGCATACGACGTGTCAATCTCTGTGACTTTTTTATTTCTTTCTGGACGCTCGAAATTTTCCAGACTTGTTTTCGTTTTAGAAATGGCTTTGTTTAGTCATTCTAGTGCGGGGAAATCGCAACCATAATACAGCTCTGCGACAGCGAGAATTAAAGGAGAAACTAATAGAGCCGAAATTAAGCAGAGCCTTTACTGAAAACGGGGCCTTGGAATTTATGAGCTCTTATTAGTCAGGGTAGAAAGTAACTATCGCGAACAGCCATTCAGCCCAGTGCCCACAATGGAATACACACACACACTTATTCACTTACACACACTCGTTCACACACTGTAATTTTCCAAAATCACAAAGATGCGAACATGCTCCATTCATGCAGATCGGCTTTGCAAGTACTTATACGCCCACAAAACAGCATGGATCCGTATATTACAGTCAATGACTCGTTCATTTGAGC
Organism: Gryllus bimaculatus; assembly: GCA_017312745.1. NCBI lineage: Eukaryota > Metazoa > Arthropoda > Insecta > Orthoptera > Gryllidae > Gryllus > Gryllus bimaculatus. The sequence goes on from BOPP01000163.1 coordinate 1,865,362, forward strand.
TGAATTTTTTCGTCGTTTCCATTGTTTACGTCACATAAAAGCTTAACAATGATCGGTTAGTTTATTTCGCACGAGCTGTAACTGGTGGAAGATGGAGAGAAATTGTAATGAAATATGAAAAATCGGAAAAGATGGGGGGAAGTGTGCAGAAGTAGGAAATGATAATAGGAATGAGTCTGTTTGGTAATAGCCTGTTTGAGGTAAGGATGCTTAGGTAGTATTCAATCTAGAAGGATGTAGATGTGGAATACGAATGCAAAATGCGTAGTTTATGGAGGAGATAAATTCGATCTCAATAAATGAGTACCACATAATGGAAATCAAGTGTGAAGTAGAGACTTACTGTCACTAATTTTCAAATTCATTTCTGCGTGAAATATTACTGCAAACACAGTCTTTGTTCACTTTCATCAATTGAAATCACAGGCTCTGCAGACTTCTTTTCCGTTATGGGGTAGGTACATTATTGAGCAGATTACTCATCGCTTTTTTATTACATACTGTAAATTATAATTTTATATTATAGTATTATTTTTTTCGATTAAATTCATGTTATATGTTAACTATTACATTACACCTTTCTGATAGCTCGTTCCCTTATTCATACGTACACTCAGTTTATCTCTGTCGCGCGTCACTTTCGTTCATGTATTCACGTTCACACTTTCGTAAATGGATTAAATTTTTCGTAGAAATATACGTATATTTCTTTATTTCTTCTTCAAACCTTTTCTAATTTATTATCGTTTTGGTTCTTTGTTTCTTTATTTTTTTATTTATCTCCATTTACCACATATCCCTATGAGTTTCTCAACTCTCTATATAGTTTCATTCTTTCTCCTGCTTTCAGTTTCCCGTTCTCTACCTCAAGCTCTCTCAAGCTGAACCTCTCCGAATCGTATCTCTTTCATGCCCTTATACTCACGCAATCTCCCTACACTTTTTCGTTTTTTCTCCTTCCCGCTTTTTTCTGTTTTTCTCACACATTCTCTCACTCATAACAAATCCCTTGCACATTCTCTCTCTCTCTCTCTCTCTCTCTCTCTCTGTTTTCCGCTATAATACTCGCCCGTTCCTCTGTCTCACACCCTCTCCATCTCTCCTGCCCCCCCTCTCTCTCTCTCTCTCTCCCTCTAACACTCCTCTCTCTTTCTCTCTCTCTCTCTCTCTCTCTCTCTCTCTAACACTCCTCTCTCTTTCTCTCTCTGTCTCCTGTTTTCTTGCGCGACGTGTTTATGCTAGAACTTATCCGTTCTTTCTCCTACATTTTCCATCGTGGCGTTTTTCTGTTCCTCGCATTTTGATCGTCGCTCTTTCTTTCCAGCTCTCTGCCCTTTCTGACCTTCTCTCTTTACCCGCTCACTTTACTTTTGCCCTGTATAGTCCGTTCCCTTTTATACTACCTTCCGCTACATCCCTTTCCCTCGTAAACACCAAGTGTGATGTGTAATGAGGCGGGTGCCTGTCGCATGACTCTCGTCTGCGCCCTCATTAAAAGAACATTTCGCTCGGAAGCGGAAGCCCGCCTGCGATGTCCACTGCCCGATGTGTGTGTGTGTTCGCGCGCGCGTTTCGCTCCCCTCCACACGCGCCCCCCACACGTGCGCTAGCGCGTGACGCGTGAGCACGGCACGCATACTCACCTCTTCACCAGCGCATGAAACGCGCCTTTCATTTGCGCATGACGGACGAATAATCACATCGTCCCTTAAGTGTGAACGCCACGTGCGTTTTCGCCTTTCATGAACGTACGACACTCCCCTACTCTCCTCTCATGTTCACACGACACACGAATAAAATTGCCTGCGCATGCCACGTGCTTGCTCGCCTCTTATGAGCGCACGGCATCCGTCTGTCTACTCGCGTGTGCACATACACACACATAATAATAATAATAATAATAATAATAATAATAATAATAATAATAATAATAATAATAATAATACTGCTAAAATAATAATTATTATTAAATTATCCATTATTATCCAGCATATATGACCTAAATGAACCTTGCACGTATTTGCAACTAGAACTCTAGCCAATTTACCCTGCAAAAATATACTGCACATTAGTGATTTTCGTCACTTCTCTGATGGATCCTGTCGTCCTGTTTCAATATTATATGGAGTCGTCCTATTTCAATATTCCAGACTTCTTCAACACAGACCCGAATCTCGCATTATGGCTAGCACTATATGGGGCTTAGTTTTTAACCATCTGTTGTTTTGGAATTCCGGAATGCTTCCGTATTTTGATTTTGTTTGTTTATTTTAGAACATTTGAGAGGGATGCTGATAAATGAGACTTTCTTAATGAAACTCATTAATATAGCCGTCTGTGAAGACTTTGACGATCTTCATTTGACACAGTGCTAGGATTAATTTTTTACTTTACTTCAATCGTGCTGTCCTCTTACAGGAAGTCGACAAATCATACTATTAATGAACTGTGAAATTCAGATTTTTTGAGTCAATACAGCTGATTCTGTGGAATTCGATGATAAAAGAATTTGCGACCTTTGACACTTATCAGTCACTCTCAGTCTGTCTCAGACACTCTCAGTCTGTCTTCTCTCTCTGTCTGGATCTCTTTCTCTCTCTCTCTCTCTCTCTCTCTCTCTCTCTCTCTCTCTCTCTCTCTCTCTCGCTATTTTTTCTCAGTTGCTTCATCTGCACTTTTTCTCTGAATCCCTATTATCTTGCCTGGCTTTTATTTTGTACTTCTCACTCTCTCTTTTCCTTCCATCTCTGCCTCTTTTTCTACCCTACTCTCTGCAATTTGTTTTAATTTCCTTCCCCATTTTCTTTTCTGAGCGGTCCTTACCAATCTTACTACTTCCTGTCTCTCTGTTAATTACTCTCGTTACATTCTTCTTTCTCATTGTTTTTATGTTTCCCTCAGTCTCCCTAAATTCTACTTCTCTTTCACAAAACTGTGATCGTCACCAGCCTTTTCATTCATATGCCCTTATCTCGCTAATCGTGCATGTTCCTACTTTAAGTCTCTCTTCATCTATTTTCTGCCTCTCCCTCCTATTTGTTTCTGCCCCTCTCCAGACTCCCTTCGTACTGCTCCTGTGGCATACTCTCCCATTTCACACTTTATCCTCTATTCTCTTTTTCCCTCTTCAACCCGACGTCCCCACCCAGCACTTTGTCTCGCATCATTCTTCTACACCGTTTTCCTCCTCTTGCTCGCTCGCGGGCGTCAGCGGATGGCGATAGTGTGTTTTGCTCGTCGGCGAGACAATCAGCAGTCGCTGAAGGGCCTGGGGGGGGGAGGGGGGCAGTCGAAGGGATTGTGGGTGGAGGGAGGCAGATGAAGGGGAAGGGATGAAACGTTCGCGATCAAACACTCGCCCAATCAGTGACTCCTTCGCGCGCGCGCGCGCGCGCACACACACACACACACACACACATGACAAAAAATTATTCGGACTACTCGTCCGGGCTGCGGGTATAGTAAAGTCACTCTTAACTCGTCAGTGTAAAATCGAAGACGTCAGGGCTATTAAAACCAAAATTTATTTTAAAAAAACTAAAAAATCTTCTTTTTGGAAAATTTAAATCACATTTTTTTAAAATTTAAATTCGATCTAAATTGAAAGATTCAGGTAAAATATTTAGATTGAAAACAAGACCAAAATATTGTCTTAAACACACGTATTCCTTAAAGAAACAAAAAAAAAAGAACAAGTATTTGAATATTTAAAATCTAATTACGATGATGGTGTAGAACTCTTAACAAAAAGTTTGAAATTTGTATTACTAACAGCTCCTTTTACTGCACCACCTTTAGATCCAATAGTCGTAAAAGAACTCGCATTCATAGACTGATGCCATGAACAACTCATGAATAGTATGCAAGCCATGACAAAACAATTGCAGAAATATAAATGAACATTGTAAAACAAAAGTTATTAGCATCAACATCTTCAGCTAGTACAAGACTTATATTTTCTACATTTGGAGTTGTCCAATCAAAAATTAGAAATCGTCTTGGAAATGCAGCAAAATTATTGAACCTGCATTTATATTGCGAGTAGTAGCCCTGCGTTAGCTGTCAAAGCAGTTCCTTCTTGAAGTAATCTTAGAGTAATACAGTGCGGTGATCGTTATTTATTTTTGGTAATACTGCCCTATTAATGTATCGTCTTAAAGTAACCAATCAGAGGAACGACACCTGTAGGTATAAACGTGGTAGTAGAAAAATGTTTTAAAAAAGTGACCCAGTGCTTTTTTCAAGTATTTGTTACTTTGTTCATTTTTATAAAATTATTGCGGAATATTATTATTTAATTTAGTTCATATGAAATTTTTTTTTCATCGTTCACAGTGTGATAGAAATGGATTCAGTACTGCCAATTATGGTGCATCCAAGAATTACATTTCCCCCTTCCCATTTTAACGTTTCAAACTTGAATTGATCAATACCGGAACCTACATTTCCTTTAATAGTATGTTTGGGTTATTTAGTTATATAGTAACAAATTCTTGGGATGTATGAAAGTTGCAAAATAAGTGTGGATTTTACTGGAAGTTTATTTTGTACGTATGTTGTCTTTGTATGCACGTGTTGTGATGAATTATGATTTGTCAATACTAACAAATGAACTTCTCTTTTTACTGTCAGTTTATTGTATTTTGTAGTTGTGTTGTTTTTTGTAATGCTTTGTACGCATTTGTTGTGAATAAATTTGAGATTTCAAATCATTTCAACAGTTCAATGCATAAAAAATTGTAAGTGTTGTTATTTTTTATATAATTTTTAAAAAATCGTTAAAAACATTTCCTTGTCAACGCTGGGTATTTTTGAGAAAATAGATTGAGAGTGCCAGAGGCAAAGAGTGTGAGAAGAAAAGAGCGATAGCTAGTAGGAGAGAGAGAGAGAGAGAGAGAGAGAGAGAGAGAGAGAGAGAGCGGGAGAGAGAGAGAGATGGAGAGGGGGAGAGAGAGAGAGTTAACGAAAATGTTTGAAATAGCATGTTGTGGCAGGAGAAGTTTGTCGAAATACACGTAGGCCGGTAAAATATCCTTTTTCGCCACCGGAAATGAACTCGTTGAAAGGAATGAGGGTGGGCCTGAAATGATGGCAATTTGCGGCAGCGGAGTTGTTCAAAAGCGGTGAAGTTGTTATACGGCGATGTACTTCTAAAAAAAACTCGTTATTGGTTTTCCCTTCTTGATTTCTTTCAGACCTTTTAATTGTTGAGGGATATTCGCAGTTCACTTTTCTTAGTCGTTGACATTTGAACATCGACTTGTGATTTCAATCAGCGTGGAGATATAAGTGATGTCGGAATGAAAAGCAAAGAATTTCGCTTGCGATACTGTTTTCAATATCTGTGAAATACTGGCAGGTTTGGCAGTTTTCTCCAAGGACAGATGTTCAAATCTGGGAGATGGGACTTATCATTGCATTGGCGAGTGAAACACAGGCCATCTTCACCTACGCAGGGCAGACTGGGTAAATCGAAAGGTCATGGGAAGTAACAGGATAAGTCTCAGAAAGCCTTCCTCGATTAATACGTTAATATCTCGACTTTGGTGAAAGTGTGGCTTATCTCGTTAGAGTTTGTCTTGCTGATATGTAAGAAGGCCTTCTGGCAGTAACATGATGAGACAAACGTCGACAAAAATTGAGATATGAACATTTACGAATTCCAGGAGGTTTTCTGTGACATATATTGACACTACTCTAAGCCATTTAAATCTTATACATGCTCTTGAGGAAAGCTCATTTTTTTACTTTCCCTGTCTCGAACATTTCAATGTACGGTTGTCTTGAATGAGGTACTTAATTATGGATTACTTGTGATCCTGACGAAGGCGAATTTTTACGAGTACTTTCCCAAAAGGGAAGTTCTTTAATTTATCTCTTTTACAAAACCTATTTTGCGCTGTTATTGAATTTATAAAGTTAGATTAATCTGAACAAAAAATAAACGATAATAAAAGCATGTGAACCCAAACAAAACAATTATTATTCTACACTACGTAAGCAGTATGTAAACTCTTTTGTCTGCTTTTGCCGATAGGTTATTCACATTCCTAATCGTGAGCTCTGCCTGAAGTTGAAGACGTAACCGACAAACACGACGTCCTTTCGCTGGGCGCTGCAACAGCGACGCGAATCTTCCGCAGAGAGATATCGTCGAGAATCGATCTCCGACCCTTATCGACCGACGAAACAAAGAAACGGCGCTGTTATTAATTCGACTGTCATTTATCCCGGCAGATTCCGCAATGCCGTCGACGCTTCTCGGCTATCCGTTGTTCCCGCCGCTCCCGCCACCAAAGTTGTGACTACAGCCCCCCACCCTCACCCACCGACAGAACTCGCCCATCTCTGCTTTCGTGACGCCATCGCTGTAGTTTCCCCGACACAGACAAAGCTACACAGTCACGGCGAAACAGACAGTGTCACAAACGGAATGCCACAGACAGTTACGCAGACAACCAGTGAGACTGTCACGTAGAGAAGTGATACAGACAGGCACACACACTGTCGCAGAGACACAGCGTCGACGTCAGCATAAACACTGCGAATCAGATACGGCGATTCAAGCTCGGTGATTCACGCAGAGCGATTGAGACACGGAGATACGGACGTAGCGATTCAGACACTGCAATTCAGACATGTGTTTCAGGCAGAGGTGTTTGTCCACGGCGATTGAGACGCGGTGTTATAGACGTAGTGATTGAGACACTGATTGATCCACTGCGATTCAGACACGGTGATTCAGATACGCGATTTAGGCACCGCGATTCAGAAATGGTGATTCAAAACGGCGATTCAGGCACGCCAATTCAGACGCGGCATATCATTCGCGGTGATTCACACACAATGAGACAGACACCCTGATTCAAACTCACCAATTCAGGCACTGATTTAGACGAACTGATTCAGTGGTTGTCGTTCAGTGATTTAGACACAACGATTCAGATAGTAATTCAGACAGTAATTCAGACCCGGCAATTCATGCACGGTCATTCAGTCACGGGCATTCAGTCACGGGCATTCAGTCACGGGCATTCAGTCACGGGCATTCAGACACGGTGATTCAGACACTGCGATTCAGATATGTGAGTCAGGCAGAGGTATTTGTTCACGGCAATTGAGACGCGGTGTTACAGACGTAACGATTGAGCCACCGCGATTCAGACACGGCGATTCAGATATGCGATTTAGACACCGCGGTTCAGAAATCTTGATTCAAAACGATTCAGCGATTCAGGCACGCTGCGATTCAGACGCGGTAAATCATTCGCGGTTATTCACTCACAGTGAGACCGACACTGATTCAAACTCACCGATTCAGACACTGATTTAGACGAAGTGTTTCAGTGATTATGATTTGGTGATTTAGGCACAACGATTCAGATAGTAATTCAGACCCGGCAATTCCTATACGGTCATTCAGTCACGGCGATTCATATATAGTGTCTCAGTCAGAGGAATGTATTCACGACGATTCAGAGACAGGGAAACAGATGTGTCACCGCCAAGAGCACGATCCGCATGGTGCGATTTAGGGGCAGCGTTTCTTCTTATTTACGTTTTGTGTACGCTCAGCGCGAGTTGGTGGAACTTCGCCCCCACTGTGCAACCCCATCTACCCCCACCCCGGACGCCCGGCGCCCGTCAACTGTTTCTGCGCGCGATCGCTGGGCCACGATTCACCGAGGATAATACCCTTCGGGAGAACAAAGACCGCGAGGAATCTCTGTAACAACACGAGAACACCATTTCGGCGCTATGGTCGTTTGTTTCAGAAAAGCGAAAGCTATTCTCGTTGTAGAAATGGTCTGAAGAATGTTGCTGAGCGATTGGTGTTTTGAATTCACCCCGGATGTCACAATTCGACAACAATTATTATAAAATGACTACTTTAAATCAATATGTCACATGTGATACACAACAGAAACGTTTAGGAAATTCATTATTTCAATCTTCACGCTCTTCCGAAACATGTGTCACATATTCATACAAGGCAGGTATTTTATAATCATTTTTTGTCTTTAAAATAAGGTCCAAATACAGTCTGACTAATTTGAAAAGAGAGCAAAATAAATAATAATCTTGTTTCTACAACACCATTTTATTTCTACATTTAAATATTAATTCGCTATATGAATACTTTAAACATTTGTTATTATAGCCTGTCTTCTGTTCATGACACTTCTGTGTTGATCTGAGATGGGAATATTCCCGTACATTTATATTAAAATATCAAAACCCCTGACAGACAAAAATGCTGAAAAAGTAATGTACTAACAAAAAAAAGGGTCACTATTCGGAGTGGCACTGACAGGCATGTACCAATACCAGTACCAATAGAAGAGTTTTATTTGGTTTGTATTTTTTCTGTTACTAATGTAGTTAGGGGTTGTCATCAGTTTTGATGAGCTTAAAAATCATCACTTTTCAGTGAAGGCTAAACAAATAAAAAATACCATGATGAAGTGTGTTTAAAAGTATGTTTTTATCAATTTGTATTCTAAATTGGTGACACGTCATACAATGTCAGTCCGCTACAATATAGGGAAGGAAACCAACATCTATAAATGTTTTGGTACTGTTCGGTACCTAATGAATGAAATATGAAGCAATGGATTATTATTTTTACGAAACTTTAAATTTTCTTATGTGACTACGGTACGTGAAAAAGGTTTTACTAAAGTCTCAACAGGAAATTACAGCCTCATACAAATATTGCATGGGAAGAAATATAGTTATAAAAATTTCGTTTCATACGCTCATGAGAAAGGGTATTTGATAAATGTGTGCCCCTCTGCTACCTTCCTTAATGCATTTGTTTTATTTACAATTTTTAGAATGATTTGAAAACAGTTATTGTAATTATTTACAAACTGTTATTTATATTATTTCAATGTTGTCGCATATAATCGTCCTCGTAATGAAGTTTTTTATTCATCACTAGCATAGTCTTCTGAAGACTATGATGAATTAAATTACAAATTTTAAAAATAGTATTTTAAAATTTTCATAGTTCCAGGTATTCGATTGTTGCGAGATTTCTTTTTAGAAATAAATACGCAGGCTTGGATGCCCTTAAATTTCAAATTTAATATTTTTTGAATTCTTGTTTACCATTCTTTAACATGAAATATGACACGGTTTACGATAATTCTGAACAGTCCTACTCAATCTGCTTTGGTATTTGTAGTTGGAGCTTGGGCAACAGTTAATTTGGTGTATTGAACAAACGCTTGAAAGGTTATTGAATAAAGCTATTTAAAAAAAGGTGTGATGTGCTTTAATGTGAATATTTGACGATATGCGGCAACACCACAATTTCTTTTAAACCCGATATTCCCGATACGTCAACATTTTTACGTGCATCTCATTTTTTTTATTATAATTCTTAATTTCACACTCCCAGTCCATTCAGATTGATTCTTCTTTTTTTTCACCTCTCCTCTTTTCACTTCGTTTTTCGGAAGGGGGACACCACCCTCTTGTCATCCTCCTCCCCACCCCCCACGTTAATTTCCTCCCGACACGCAGCTCCAATCAGTTGACGCGTTTCAGGCGCTGGTGCTGCGCTCTGACGGCGGCGGGGCGAGAGTGGCCCCAGCCCGGGGGCTGACAAGCGCCGCGCGCCGCGCGCGGAAATTGGGCGTGAAGATCTGTCGCCTTCCGGTAGATGCCTCTCTTTGGGAACTTCGCGCGATGGCCGGCGACGTCGCCGGCATCGCACACGCTCCACGGAAGAGTCTAGGAAGCGGGAATTGGCGGGAAATGAAGCGCCGCCATTGTACTGGGATTCCAACGGGTTATTACCTCAACGCCGACCGTGGTTGTTTTGAACGGACTAGAGTACCCGTACGTTCTCAGTAACGGCGTGAAGAGATTTCGTCACCTTTCAATTGCTAAAGCTTATCTGACCACGTCTTTAACATGCTAAAATATGAACTGATTGAATTTCCTTGCTTTACAAAGTTCAAAGGGATTGTTATTTGTGCTTCAAGCTGACGAAGAAGAATTGCTTTCAAGTTACTTGCCTGTGTCGTTTCTGTGTTACTTCTGCTCTTCTCCGTAATTGCTTCAATAGTCACTCTACAAATAACTACCAGTCTGTAACGTTTCCTTCTCTTTCTTGGAGTTAAAATTTAATGAAGCGTCCACCAAGATTTAAATGAAACTTAAACGACTCGGTGAAATGTTGACTTACGAAAGACAGGAAAATTCTGGAACAACTTTCAAAACTTGAGTGATACTCGGGTGTTCGAACGACAGTATATTAGAAGAAAGCTCGTTAAAGGAAGTTTGTGAATGCTTGCTTACGATAAGAATCTGAAGTTCGACTGCTGATTCGATCCCAGATCTCGACCTCTGAAGCGGCACGTCGCCACAGCGATGGCCTTCCTGCGTCCACGGGCGTCCGCGGTAGGGCGGTGACACCACCGTGCTCAGAAAGCGGCGGGCGAACCACCTCTCGCCATGTTGGCGTGTGTGTGTTCGCCCGGCGAGGCGGCGCGCCCGTTCACCCCCGGCCCCGGCCCGACCGCCTCCAAGCGGCCCAGCACGCCCCCGGGCCGCCCCCGCGACCGCCGGCGCCGCCGCCAGCGGGTCTTCCCGGCCGACTCCCGCCCGCCGCCTCCGCGGCCCGGACGAGTCACGCTTATCGCCGACCACGTCTCCAAAAACCCGCCTTCAAAAGAAAGAATCGCCGGCGAACGAGTGGTCGAAGAACGAGTCTGTGAACGAAACGTTGGTGAACGGGTCACTGAACGAATCACCGGCGAACGACTAGTCGTCAAATGGGACAGTGAACGGATTATCGATGAGCGGGTTGGTGAACTGATTTGCAGCGAACGGGTCGGCGAACGAATAATCGATGAGCGGGTCGGTAAACGAATCTCTAATCAGGTCAGCGATCGAAACAGCTCTCCCCGAGAGAACCTACGCATGGCAGAGGAACCTGTTAACGAAAGAGTAACTGATGAAAGGGTCGATGATCGATTCGCGAATCAACGGGTTAGTGAAAGGACAAGTCGCGAATTGGTGGGTGAACGAATCAGCAACTATCATATCAACAAACGTATCTATTTTGAAGCGAACGATCGTGTTAGTGATGTACGACTTGATGAAAATGGGGTTAATCGTGCGAATGAAAATCTAGGAACTAAAGACTCAACTGAGCAAAAGAGGGAGGTTAGTGGTCGTAAACAATTAGTGACTGATCAGAAACAATGTAACATAACTGTAGATTATGAATCTCTTTCGACCGAAAAGGATTCAAAGGACCAGATTCTTACAGACAGTGATGCAGTCTGCACAAATGGGCATTTTGTGAATGACATTGAAACTGAAAGAAGATTCATAGATCCACAGCTTGGTGAAGGGGCAATTGGAGCGATTCAATTTGAAGAAATGAGAGAAGAACGATTTCCTTCCCTTAAAATGTATCGACCAGTACGTTTTCAGGGAGGTAAATCAACACCTACAATTGGCGAAGGTGGTAAAACAGATACCTTGTTCAATTGGACTGAAAATGAGCAGTTGCCCACTGGAGATGTTGAGCAGAAAATGGAAAATAAAGAAAGTTGGATGGGGACGAAGTCAGAAATGCACATTTTGCAGAAGGGGGCATCTTTAGAGACTGAAGCAATGCAGGAACACAATGAGACTGAAAACAAAATGACTGATACAATACCAACAAAAGGGGACCAAAGAGGCCTTGGGACTGAGAAAAAAGGAGGTACGAAAATGCAGACTAAGGTAGGAAATGGGTTTTACGGTCCATTGAGTTCACACGGGACGCACTGCACGGTTACAAATGTGAAGCAACGAGAGATGATTTTTACATCCAAGTATAACGAATTCCGAATTTCCTCCAAAAAACGAAAAGGAAGGACGAAAAGAACTTCTTCGGTTGAGGTGACGCAAGCTGACCTCAGCGAATCCACCGCTGCCCCAGCGAAGGGTATTTTTCAGGACGATAAAACCAATTCCAGAACGAATGTTCAAGAAATGACCAATAATTTATTAAACGAAATGAAATGTGAAGTGGGAAACGCGTCTGTGAAAACGGACGTTCATAAACCGGCCATTCTTTCATTGAACGAGATGAAAAGCGAAACATCCGCGAGAACGATCGTTCAGGAATCGACCACTCGTTCATCGAATCTGACCGAAAGCGAAATCAACTCGAGAACGATTGTCCGTCAACTGACTACCGGTTTACGTGACAAGACAAAAGCGGACACGCACAGCAGACCGAACGAACCGAACACTCGGTCCACCGCGACGGGAACCGTCTGGGGAACGGATCTGTCGCCTGGAACGTATCACGTGGTGCCTTGCGGGGGCCCGGCGCCCGTCCATCGTCCGCGGAGGGGCGCCTCCTTGCCCGTGGCAGTCGGCGCAGCGCCCGCGGCGCGCAGAGCGTGGGACGCCGGCCCGAGCGGAACGGGTCACGGCGACTCGGAAGGCAAAGCAAGAAACTTGGCGAGTTCTGAAGCTAATCGGGTCAGTACAAACAATTCTGTGTCTGGCCTACAGAAATCGGTGCAGTCGGCCACTAAAATAGCGATTAATGAATGTATTTCTGGAGAATGCGTAATGGATGGAACCAGAGAGAACGATTCAACTCAGAACCGAGTATCCCACAATGATTCTTGTGCGAGTCAGACAGTCGAAACGCAACGGTACGTTTCAAATATGAATGGCAGTCTGTCTGAACATGGCAATGTAACACCATCGAATGAATCAACTACGAGTGAATCCCCTGCTAATATATCACCCGTTGAAAACTCTCCGTTGAACGGGAGGTCCCTAAGTTATACACATTCGAACTGCCTTGATGTTCACGTAGTTTCTACTTCTGAATCGACTGATAATGTATTAAAAATGAACGAACGCACATTTCTCTCTCCGGCTGTAATGCAGTCTTTGAAGCTGTCTGCTACAGTTAACGAATCTTCGGGATTGGGCTCATCGATGAACAACTCGCCACGAGAGAGAGCTGACCCGGACTTCGTGGTTCCGGCTTTAGAAAACGAGTCCACCGGCTTTGGGTCGGTTTGCGAGGCGAGGACCGTTCCTGAGTCGGTCTCGTGCGAGACCCGTTCTGTGGAAGAGCAGCGAGGGAGTCCCGAAAGCCTTGTACCCGAAACCCCGCTGGCGCCCGCGGTCGCCAAGCCAGGCGACGAAGAAGACCGCGCCGTGCCGGAGGTGAACGGGTCCAGAGGCGGCTGGCGAGGCCGGCGTCTGACGGGCGCGGACGCCCAACAGCTGCTGCAGCTGCTCCAGGCCCTGAACGCCCGACGAGCGGGCGTGGCTCGTGTCCGACACGCGCTCGCCAACGCAGGTGTCCCGACTCCGCCGTCGCCCCAGCGCCTCGCCGTACGTGACCGACCGACGTCTCGGCGAAGAACGAATCACCCCTTCGGACCCGTTCGCATAGGAACGAATCACCTCGGACCCGTTCATCCGGGAACGAACGGACTCGGCGGACTCGTTCTTTTCGGAACCAATCAGCGCGGGCCCGTTCGGAGAAGGGCGACCCGTGCCGGACCCGTTCGGGAGTGGAGTAGCAGCAGCAGTAGCTCTGATACGGGCGTGTCCAGCGACGGCGGGGAGGAGGAAGAGGAGGGGGTGGCTGGATGTGGAGGGGAGTCGGGTTCCCCGCCGCTGCGGGCGCTGCCATGGCGGGGCGTGCGGGGCGGCACCTGGCCCGCTAGACGGCAGCGACCGGCCCGGCGCTCGCAGACGGCGGAGCGAACCGGCTACGGGGATGTGGAACGAATCGCCAACTGGAGATGGGAACCCGTTCGCGACGCTAAGTCTGACGCGTCGATTGGCGACAGGCTGAGCGATACGTCGACGTTTAGTGAGCGCAGTTCCAGATGTCGACGGATGAGTGTTGATGAAGGCGATCGCATCCTTAATGTTAGAGAGAGTCATGCAAAAGCAAGGATTTATCTTCCGTGGGTTTTCGAAGAGAATCTTCCTACTCCGTTATCGGAGAGAACCAACAATAATGAGAAGGCGTTTAAAGACGGTAATAGACGGAAAATTAGTTCCGAAAAATCATATGTCGAGAGCAACGGGGAGGATGGAAAATCTAAGGGGATGGGCTGTTACGGAAGCGACCCTCAGATGACCGCTTATTTCATGACAAATGACACGTACAGACGAAAAAGCGAGTTAACACGAGGTCAGAGCTATGGTGCACGAATAAAAAGTGTGAGTGATTCAAGTATTTGCCTTGATACATCAGGTGGTGATGGCGTGGAGTTTGATACAAATGACGCCTCTAGGATGAGTGTAATTAGAAAGCGAAACCTCGAATCATCTTCTAACAAAATAAGTGTCCTTGGGACTAAAAGTAGGTCTCTCAGAAAGCAAATTGGGAAAACCAATGTTAGTAAAATGGGTGACCCTGGAGAAGAGTTGATTGAGTTACCACTGAAAAGAGAGCTTAATGGAACGGAGGTTTGTGAAAAGAGTCTTCGAGGCACCGATCAGGAGAATATGGCTGGCAATGAAACTGAATCTAGTATTAGTAATGAAAGAAAGATTGTAAAAAAGAGTAAATTTCTTAATCAGAAAGTTGTGAACGAACCTGACAAGCAAGAAACAAATGGGAAGGTGTGCCAAAAAGGAATAAATGACCATCTTTCGGACCTCGTTGAAAGGAAAATTTTCCGAAAAGACAACGGAGCAGCAAGAGATGGCATCGGATGCCTTGATAAAACTAATGACGGCGATAGAATTCGTGTTCGAAGGAACGTTTTGAGAAGAAACCTCGAAGGTACAAATTATCGACGGATCTGTCCCGAAGGCACGAATGATCTTTCATCCGTTATTGAAGAGACAGAAAGAATGAGTCTACAAGAAGCAAATCTTCGCGAGAAAGGTGTACCTGAAACAAATCTTGGAGATAACAATACCAAAGGAACGGATCTTTATCAAATGAGACCAACAGGAACGAATCTTCTCGAAAGTAGTGGGGAAGAAACGAATGTTGACGGAACAGTCGTCGAGGGACCGAACGAACACGAAATTGGTCTTGATAACACAAATGTTCGCAACACGGGAGTGACGTCAAATCAGTTTGAAAAGCACCCGGAAACGGATGATGAAACAACGAATTTTCTTGGAATGGGTCTCGAAGAAACAAACCTTTACGAAACGGATGTGATGGCAACGAATATTCGAGAATCGAATGTGGCAGAAAGGAACCATTGCGGAACAAGTTCGGATGGAACAAAAAGTGAAACGGGCCTGGATGCATCGCATCTTCGTGCAACCGGTCTGGAGGGAATAAATCGGTACGGAATGGGTCTGGAAGAAATCGATCTACGAAGAACGAATCACCACGGAACGGGTCTGGAAAGAACGAATCGCTATGGAACGGGTTCGGGAGGAACGAATCACCATGGAACGGGTCCGGAAGGAACGAATCACGTCGGGACGGGTCCGGAAGGAACGAATCACGTTGGAACGAATCACGACGGAACGGGTCCGGAAGGAACGAATCGCGATGGAACGGGTCCAGACGCCGCCGCGTGGAGCGGTCGCGTACCGGTGGCGGCGGCGGCGCCCCCGTGCGGCGGGTGGGTGGCGCGACGCGAGGCGTCGACGCCCTCGCCCGTGTGGTGCGGGCTGGCGACGCGCGGCGAGGGCGGCGGCGGCCCGAGCGGCGG
>BOPP01000163.1:1894368-1924568 GCA_017312745.1 Gryllus bimaculatus
GGTTTACTCTGGTCTCGAATCAAATCTAACAGGCGTGTTCTTTTCTTTTTCTTTCTGGCAGCTGCGGAGTGGCGGGGTGGGCGGCTGAAACGCTGGCGGAGCTGCGCGCCAATGGCTAGCGCGCGCAGCAGCGCCAGATTCGAGGGCCAGGCGCAGCTCTGGCGGCCAAGGAGGCAGCGCCTGCGCTTCTGCAGCACCAGCACCACACGGCGCGCCGCCCCGCGCCCGCCGGCAGCAGCAGCCAGCCGCGCGCCGCCGCGCGCCCGGCCCCGCCGGGCCAACCTAGCCGCAGCCCCAGCAGCAGGCAGCAGCACGGGAGGGGCGCGGCGCGCGCGGCCGCGGCGGGAGGCTCCTCCGCCGCCGCCCCCGCAGGTGAGCACGCGCGTTGTACTAATATTTTTCCTTTTAAACGGAACGGGGTCGTTTTTGACCCTGGTTGGCCGTTGGGAACGAATCTCCCGCACATAAAATTGTCCACTTCCGGAACACAGGCACGCATTTGTTTTATTTAAAAAAAGCTGTCGGACCGAAGGCGTGAAACATGTTTTTCAACGCTCTGAATCCGAATCTGAAGCTACAATTGCGCCATCACTCTCTATTTTTTTAGGTGAGCGCGCGCGTTCTATTAATATTTTCCCTTTCGACGAAACGGGGTCGTTTTTGACCCTTGTTGGCCCTTAGAAAAAAGGGCCGAATCTCCCGCAGATAAACGTGTCCACTTCCAGAACAGAGGCACACATTTGTTTTGTTTTAAAAAAGGCTGTCCGACCCGAAGACATGGAACAGGTTTCTCTGTTTTTTGAGGCGCTGAATCCGAATCTGAAGCTAGAATTGCTCCATTTCACTCTTTTTTTTTAATTGTGACTTTGAATGTTTGATTTTCGAAGGTTGTCGTCAAACCCTAAGACATGGCACATGTTTCTCTATGTATTTCGACGCGCTCCATCCGAATCTGAAGCTAGAATTGCGCCATCACTCTCTGTTTTTTTAGGTGAGCACGCGCATTCTTTTAATATTTTCCCGTGAACCAGAACGGGGTCGTTTTTGACCCTGGTTGGCCGTTGGGAAAAAGTACCGAATCTCCCGCAGATAAACGTGTCCACTTCGAGAACACAGGCAAAAAAGAAACAAAAAACTGTCAAACCCGAAGACTTATACTCACCCTCTCTTTTTTAAATCGCAATAAATCGTCGTGTCATTGTACTTTTGGTTTTCGAGGGCTGTTGTCAGACCCTAAGACAAGGCACATGTTTCTCTACGTATTTCGACGCGCTGAATCCGAATCTGAAGCTTGAATTGCGCCATCACCAGCAAGCGCGTTGTATTAATATTTTTCCTTTAAACGGAACGGGGTCGTTTTTGACCCTGGCTGGTACCGAATCTCTCGCAGATAAACGTGTCCACTTCCGTAACAGAGGCACACTTTTTTTTTTTAAAAAAAAGCTGTCGGAGGCGATGACTTGAAACATATTTTTCTATGGATTTCGACGCGTTGCATCCGAATCTGAAGCTAGAATTGCGGCATCACCTCTATTTTTTTAGATGAGCACGCGACTTTTATTAAAATTTTCCCGCGAAGCGGAACGGGGTCGCTTTTGACCCTTGTTGGCCTTTAGGAAAAAGTACCGAATCTTCCGCAGATAAACGCGTCCACTTCCAGAACAGAGGCACACAATTTTTTTTTTCGCTTAAAAAATGCTGTCGGACCGAAGACTTGAAAAATGTTTTTCCTTGTTTTTCGACGAGCTGAATCCGAATCTGAGCCTATAATTGCGCCATCTCTCTCTATATATTTTTAAAATCGTGACATTTTATTTTTGATCTTCGGAGGTTGTCGTCAGACCCAAAGACATGGCACATGTTTCTCTATGTATGTCAAAGCGCTGAATACGAATCTGAAGCTAGAATTGTGTCACTATCCTCCAGTTTTTTATCGCAAGAAAATCCTGAAGTTTCCAATCTACATTTTCACGGGGTCTCTGGAGATTAAAAAAATATAAGGTGGTGGCGTAATTCTTGCTTTAGATTTGGATTCAGCTGTGACATGCATAGAGAAACGTGTGCCATGTCTTAGGGTTTGTGGACAACCCTCGAAAACCAAACAAAAATATAATGTCCCGACGGTTTATTGCGATTTAAATAATAGAGGGTGATGGTGCAATTCTAGCTTCAGATTACCAGCTCGTCGAAATACATACAAAAACATGTGTCAAGTTTTTTGATCTGACAACAATCCCCGAAAACAAAACAAAAAAAGTACAATATCACGATGGGTTATTAAGTAACAAGACAGGGAGCGCTCTCAGACCGGTATTAAGTCTGGAAGGGTCAGTAGGTCATTTTGACCATGCTTGTCTATTACAAAACAATAACATCGTAAGCAACGGTGTGCCATTTTGATCATGTGACGGAAATTCCAAGTCTCCCACTGAGCACGTGCCAGTTCCGTACTATTAATCTTAGAAGCGTTAGTGGGTCATTTTGACCTTGTTTCCCCATTACAAACTGTTTCAAGTTTGAGCGTCGGCTTCCGCGGCCGGAGTCAGTATTTACTAGGCTGTCCGGGTGACGCCGCGTCCATGGTGAAGGTGCCGCGTGGGCGTAACGCCCTGAGGAAGGTCGCAGAATGGCGACCGAAACGTTGGCACCTTCGCCATGGACGCGGCGTCACCCGGACAGCCTAGTAAATACTGTTTCAAGTTTCCCATATGTGCACCTGCATGCGTCTAGACCTACAATTGGCCCTGTCATTACTTTTTCCAATTGCTGCCTACCTCGGTTTATTAGGATTCGCATAACCCCAAGCCTTGTGTAGTATTCAGTCATATCTGACTATCAAGTGCGCTTATGGAGAAGTCGCGTCTTAGACTTGGATGCCAACGTTTCGGCCGTGATACTGCTACCTTCCTCAGGGCGAAATACATTTTGACGGCCGGGTCGTCGGCAAATGTGCCTAGGACGTGGCGCCTCCGGAACAGCCAAATACTCGTAAATACTTCCTCCGCCCGCGGAAACCTCCGCTTTCATTTCACCAACTTCTACGAGGAGTAAATATTTAACAAGGCGTTTTGCCCCGTAGAAGGACACCGTATGACGGCCAGAACGTTGGCATCTTGGCCTAGGACGCGGCATCTCCTTGACTAGATACTTCATCAGGCCGCAGAAGCCTACGCTTTCATTTCACTAACCTCTACGGGGAGGAAATATTTTAAAACGTCATTTTGCCCTGAGGAAGGACACCGTACGACGGCCCACGCTTTGTTCGAGACCCTGCTGCTCGAGGTTCGGTGGAGAGACCGTGTGTGTATGTGCGTGTGTGTGTGTGGCAGGGGCGGCGGCGGCGGCGGAGGCCGAGCGTCTGCGGCGGCTGCGCGAGCGCGTGGAGGCGCAGGAGCAGAAGCTGCGCCGACTGCGCGCGCTGCGCGGCCAAGTGGACCAGGGCAAGCTCAGCAACGCCTCGCTCAGTGAGTACCGCAGCGCAGCATAGCATAGCACGGCGACTGCTTTACTTGGGGCAGTGGAGCGTCCTGTCGCTCTGTGTTAGGATCAGATGGGATCGAGATGGCCAGCTTGGAGTAATATTCTGCATTCACACCGGCTTAGGTGGCTTAGAGCAGCGTTTGACCCACTGCAGTACTTCTGACCGGGAGGTCCTCCTCATTATTATCGATGTTAGCTGTATAGCTAGGTTGACAGCTGATCGCTGTCTAGAGCAGAATTCAGCGTCCGGCTGCTCTGATCGGTAGATTTACGAGATTTCTCTGATCAACACAAGGCGAATGATGAAGCAGTACCCTAACAAACGAGTCAGGGTCCGCGCCAGATATTTCCTTCCTATTCCTTGCTCCCTTACTTACGGACGCTTTATACACTACACTAATGTCAGGAGGTCAGTCAGAAGCTTGTTGCGTGCCCCGGCTGGGCGGTATCTCCCTGGGGGAACATTTGGAGAGTGAAATCCTCATAACATCCTACGTCGTAAAATTCAACTTCGAAAAATCCTACTTCTATAAAACGTATTTGAAAAATCTTGCCTCATAAAATTCAACCTCAATGATTCCAATCTCGTAAAACCTTACTTTGTAAAATTGATCCTTGCAGTTCCGAAGTCGAAGAATCCTACTTCGAAAAAAAACTGCGTGTCATTTGTAAGATAATTCTGTGTACGTGCTGTAATCGGCACTAAAGTTACGTTAGCTTAAAATTTTTCTTCAGGTTCTTTCAAAATTCGTGCACTTCTAGAACCTTCGTTAGAATAAGACAACATGTATTACTGCTCCAATACTCTTGACTTCCATGTTTGGTGTTTTAGAACTTCTCGCCCAAAGCAATAGAAACGTGATCTCTCATCTAAAGACAATTGGTTCGCGTTCTCAGTAATGACAGTTCTTCACCGTCTCTCTTTTTCTCTATATTTCTCTCTCTGTCTCTCTCTCCCGCTGTCCTCATCCCTTTCTATTCAAAATTTTAAAGCACTGCACCTTCAAGACCTTTGTTGGATTTAGGCAGCATGCATTTCTACTGCAATTGTCAGGGATTCCAATGTGTGTTTGCTGTTATAGAATTTTCCGTCCCGAGCAACACAAACGTGACCCCTCCCCTCAAAGCAAATGCCTCACTTTCTCAGGAGTGCTAGTCTTCTACTGTTTCTCTCCATCGCCCTCCTCTCTCTCGCTCATCTCTCTCGTCGTACTCTCCCCTTTCTCTCAATCTCTTCCTTTCTTTCACCCTTGAAGTGTCCGTAATTGAGGAAGCAAGGAATTGGAAGGAAAGACCTGGCGTAGATCTTCCATTCCCTTCGCTCAGTCTCTCTGGCTCGGTTTCTTTTTCACTCACTCTCCCACACCTCCTACCTCTCCTCGCACTTCCTGTCCTCTTTGCTCTCTCTCTCTCTGTCTCTCTCGTTCTCGGTGGTCTTCCACCTTTTTCTTCTCCCCTTCCTCTCTCCCTCTCAATCTCTCCCCTCTTTCTCCCATCTCTCTTCCTGAACCCCTTTCTATCTCTATCGCTCTGTCTTTCTCACTCCCTCTCTCACACCTCCTAGCTCTCTCCTCGCACTCCCTCTCCTCTCTGCCCCCTCTCTTTCTCGCTCATTCTGTTTATTTTTCGCGCTCTCTCTCCCTCTCTCGCTCGTTCTCTCTCTCTTTCGTTCTCGATGATCTTCCACCATTTCCTTCTCCCTCCCTCCCTTTCTCTCTCTCTCTCTCTGCACTTCCTCTTTTCTTTCTCCCTTCTCTCTTTCTCAATCCCTTCTATCTCTATCGCTCAGTCTTTCTCTCTCTTTATCTCTCTCTCTTTCTCTCTCTCTCTCTGTCTCTCTCGTTCTCGGTGGTCTTCCACCTTTCCTTCTCCCCTTCCTCTCTCCCTCTCTCTCTTTCTCCCCTCTCTCTTCCTGAATCCCTTTCTATCTCTATCGCTCAGTCTTTCTCTTTATCTCTCTCTTTCTCTTTCTCTCTGTCTCTCTCGTTCTCGGTGGTCTTCCACCTCTTCCTTCTCCCCTTCCTCTCTCCCTCTCAATCTCTCCCCTCTCTCTCTTTCTCCCATCTCTCTTCCTGAATCCCTTTCTATCTATCGCTCAGTCTTTTTCGCTCTCTCTCTCTCGCTCCCCGGCCTTCGCCCTTTTCACCTGCCGGCTGCTGCTCGTCGAATCCGAGTGGCGGTCGCGCAATTGTGCTCTCTTCTCAAGTAGAGAGCAGAGCGGGGGGGGGGCGGAAGCCACGTGCCAGCGGGCTCCTTAAGACTCATCTGCATGGGAGAGCTCCATTAAACGCGGAGGCGAAATCGCTGTGCCCGCGAGTTCTTAAACGGCGATTGCCTAACCTTTTAATCAGATCCTGCGGAAGCTGTACTCTCGCCTTGAACTCGAGTTAATTCGCACTGCGGCGCCTTGAGCAAGTTTTTCCGAAATGCTTTTTGTGTTCGTTTGCGTATTGTGGGCGAGGTGTGGCTGAGACGTTTGGAGGCTGTTGCGATGTGCGAGGAATGAACTACATTGGCCTCTCGGCAGTTGTGTGCTGTTTCGTGATCTTTCGGATATTATGTGGCGCATTATTAGTTAATATTATTAGGGCGGAATATTAGTGATTATGAATATTAGTACTGATAACATGAATGTGATATTAATACTGATAACATGATATTATGAATATTAGTACTGATAACAAACTAAGTGTGGAACCACCTGTGGTTAAGGTTTTTGCTATGCAAAATTCATAAATTCATAGATTTTCACCTCTCAAGAAGTCTTGGAAACTTTGAAATGTCGTTTTAAGTTTGGTTTTTAAGACGTTTATTAGTATGTTGTGGAAGGATCAGGGAAGAAATGATTTAATCTCAACCGATGTGTTTTAGATAACGGTTAAAATCTCCTTTGTTGCAGATTTTAATTACTTATCCTTCGTCAATGTCGTGTATTTTCGCTTTCTTAGTTCTGGCTCTTTTATAAACTCCCCGCTTCTTAATATTTCTATTGGCCATCCTCCTCAAATTTTCATTATCTTCAGAAATGATTAGTTTTTTCAGGCTGTTAGGCTTCACATTTTTTTTAAAAAATGTTTTTTCCATCTCCTCTGAGGTTACTAGTATGTTTTCCTGATTTTTGTTTCTTGCATT
This sequence comes from Gryllus bimaculatus, assembly GCA_017312745.1. Classification (NCBI taxonomy): domain Eukaryota; kingdom Metazoa; phylum Arthropoda; class Insecta; order Orthoptera; family Gryllidae; genus Gryllus; species Gryllus bimaculatus. The sequence continues at coordinate 1,900,981 of BOPP01000163.1, forward strand.
TGAATTTCACGTGATCCAACGTAAAACAATGTTTTTGCGAAAAATTGTATATTGTAATAATTTTCACCAACCTTACTGCATTGTGCTAAATCCCGCTTTAGCTTTAAAAATAAATCGCTAGTCAACTTTTTATCTCTACCAAAGTTGCAAATAAGCTCCTAAATATCTCATTTTATAAAAGTCTGGAACACCTTCAGAAGAAAAGATCTTTCTCGAGAGAAAAACAGCGTTTTGTTTGAGTTCTCAAGTAGAAAACGAGAACTTGTGCACTCCAGCACTTTCCATCTCATTTTTGTTTTATTCGCCTTGGGGCAGATTTGTAAGTTCAGCAGATTCATAAGTTAAAAGGCGTTTATCTTTCTTTTCGAACGCCCGTACTTTTCGTCCACTGCTCAAGCATTTTCTGAGAGTTGGCAAACAAGACTTGAGAGACAACGCAGGAAAGAAATGAGTCAATTAAACTTTGTTCAGCATAGCTGCAACATGATAGCGGATTAATAATATCTAGTATGTTGGTGTTCGTAGTTCTAAGTCTGCAAGTGAATCGTTGTAGACATGAGATGCTTAACCATTCAAAAAAAGACTAACGAATTACCAGAATATTGTCTAACAAATAATAGGAATATCTTCTCTTTTTATCTTTATTATTTTGAAATGTAGAAATATTACACAGTTCTTTAGGTAAATGAATTGGCCAAACCTTCAAATTTGGCCAATTTGGCAAAAACAACTTCGATACTGTTTGGAATTGTTAAAAACGAGCACCTGAATACTATTTTATTGATTTTATAGATGTAGCGTGCAGGAAACAACCTTGAGGGGAGGGCTTGCATCTGAAGGCCTAGGTTGCGGCTGAGTTGGCTCAGGGAAATAACAGCAACCACTGCAGTGCCTGTGACCCGGAGGTCCAAGGGTTCGAGTGCCGATAATGGATGATTTTTCGACACTAGCTAAAGTGTTTGATCGATACCGAACATTTAGGGACATAACGTTGAAAGACGAAAAAAATATTGCTCGCAGCCGGCCGATTGTATTGGAGGGAGACATAACTGCCAATGAAAATTTTACTGCTCATGCTGTGAAGATTTGCTATTCTTTCTACGCAGTTCTCTTATACTTATAAACATCTTTCAACGCCTTAGTTTACCATAACAGCAGTTTGTACAAAAACACAGCAAAAACATGTAATTTTAGAACACAAGAATGTGGAAAACTTTGAAATCTTACCCTGACTTTTTTGTAAATAGAAAAAAGTTTGTATCTAGACACAAAAACTTTCTACATAAAATCGCATGTCAAGTTACTCTCCAGAATAAGCATACGTCGAGTTACAAATTTTATTCATGGGTCGTGAACCATCACTTCCAGCCCTCTTTGCGATTGGCTCCGGATGAGAGAATTAGTTTCCTCGAGAAACGACGCAAAGGGAGAAGAATGTCGTTCAGATTCACGCTGACGTAGGGGCTCCTTGGGCAGAGGACGTCGCGAATGCTAGAAGTACGTGGCGCGATGGAAGTTTGCGAAGTGCGGTAATCCTCGTGCTCTTTTGTTCGACGTCGCCCGCAGATTCACGCTCTTCTTCGGTGCCCAACTTCGCAGCTACCGCGTTCTGCAGGAATGCGCAGTTGGGCGCGTGCTTACATTCGGAGGCCAAACACGTGATCCAACTTCGTTGATTGCGGCATTGTGGAATTCGTTCTATTTGTGTTGGGTCTCGATATGTGCGAACTCGTCGAGTTCAACTTCGTTCAGATGCACCTGGTTGAGTTAGATCTCATTCAGATGCACCTGGTTGAGTTCGACCTCGTTCAGATGCACCTGGTTGAGTTCGACCTCGTTCAGATGCACCTGGTTGATTTCGACCTCATTCCTATGTACCTGGTTGAGTTCGACCTCGTTCAGAAGCATCTGGTTGAGTTCGACTTCATTCATATGTACCTGGTTGAGTTCGACCTCGTTCAGATGCACCTGGTAATGTTCGATCACGTACAGATGTACCTGGTTGAGTTCGACTTCATTCAGATGCACCTGGTTGAGTTAGACCTCATTCATATACACCTGGTTGAATTCGACTTCATTCAGATACACCTGGTTGAGGTCGATCTCGTTCTGATGCACCTGGTTGAGTTCGATCTCGTTCAGATGCACCTGGTTGAGTTCGACCTCGTTCAGATGCACCTTGTGGAGTTCGATCTCGTTCAGATGCACCTGGTTGAGTTCGCCTCGTTCAGATACACCTGGTTGAGTTCGATCTCGTTCAGATGTACCTCGCTGAGTTGGACCTCGATCAGGTGTATCTCATAGAGTTGGACTTCATTGAGGTATACCTTGATAAGTGTTAGGAAGGCACGAAAATATCGCGTGTGGTCCATACGTGACCCCCTGTTCTGTTTCGGCATTTGCATGGTTTTTATAGGAGAAAACACGGTAAACTGCCGACCAAGGCTAGAATCTTCGTCCATATTGTGGTGGGAATCGATCCAGCTACTGTCGAAAATCCGACGACGTCGGTACTCTAAATCTAAGACCTTCAGCTCAGCGATGCTACAAGTGCTCGTGCCACCGCAAACCAGAGTCAACATAGAGAACTACTGCCCTACCCGTGCCCGCCTATCGCTGTTCACCCAACCAAACTTAAATTTGCGTACAGTACAATACCACATAGTATTCGGAAGACCATTCTATCGTCCCATCTGGGGCAGTGCTCCACTGGCGGGTGATACCTAGATGGAGGCAAAATACCGCCAGCTGACTTGGAGGTCGGCGCCGAATCTCAGGGTCCATCGGAGTGGAACACCACCACCTTTCAGGCTATAGCATGCACTACACTCACGGGACTAATGACGTGTGTCCGGAAACACTAAATAATAATTGTCAATGCCAGGTTTGGCGTGTTTTACCTTAATTTGGGATCTGACCCACTGTGGATCGAAACTCTACATTTGTTTTTTCTACAGTTGCTACCGAGGACTGCGGCTGAAGCGGGAAAAAGAAGCACGATCCGGAGAAGGGCCTTCGCGCCTTCTTTGGAATAGCTTTTTCACCGGAGTAAGCTCTTTTCTCTGGTCAGCATCGGGATGAACCCAAGTTGCATGTCTTACATTCTCTCTCCGCGTATTTCCACACATCTCTAGAAGATGGCCCCACCCGTGAGGAAAGCTCGAAATTATTTCTTCAAAAAACCCGCCACGCGGTAAACAATGTAGAGGTTTGGAAACACGAAGTAGAAAAAAAATGGACAAACTTATTTTTTACTTGAATGATTTTTTTGTTGTTTTCGATGGCAACTACTAAGGAGTGAGTGTTTTCCTGCCTCGAGAATTTTCATCCAGTCAGCGGCTGAATTCGATCTAACTATGACGATAGTGTCGAAAATCCTGCCACCATCAGGAATCGATCCCTAGGACCTCCGGGTAGAGGCGCTGCAGTGACATCACTTGATGCTCTGAGCCCCCTAAGCCGGTTTGTTTTTTAATATGGGACGTGGCGACATCAGAGTTATCATTAGTTTGGCATGTTGCCTTCTGAGTTTTTTAATCTCTTCTCTCAACTAAAATTTAAAACAAAATGAGAGATAGTGCACATTTTCAGAGCTTTGAAACTGTTTTAACACCGAACGTTCCACCGAACATTGCAGTTTTAGGTAAGTATACTTTTCGGTAGTGAGGTCTTGGACATGGGAATACAAAAAACAGTTTAAAATGGTTACATTGAGGTCGCATAGAAAATAAATTTTCGAATTACCAAATTTTAGAAATTTCGATTTAAAAAAAAATAGTAGATAAGGTTGACCAAACTTCTTATTTATTTAATATCAAAAAAGGACATCAGCAATGTGACAATATGACAGATTTTAATCACTTCTCCTCATTTAAAATGTGAAAAAAAGAGTAACACATTTTCATAGCTATTGAACAATATTGTTCAATAACAATACGCTCCTACGGCCACTTAAAAAGGTTTGAGTACGTTTTGTTTTATTGCTTTCTTTCAAGCAAAGACAATGGGTATTCGTGCGTGTAATACATACGGCCGAACGCATTTATCATCGACTACAATTGAAAAACTTTCACGCATAATATTCTTATAATATATAATTGAGGAATGGGCTAAAATTGTGAGAGAACAATTTCCAATCTGGTATTGCGCTAAGATGTCTAACGATACTTGTTTCGTAAATAACTTTTATAATTTTTTACCGCCATCCCCCCCACCCCCTTTAGTGTTCCACGGAATGACATCGTTAATAGCAAAAAGCACATCTCGAGCCACGCGAACTGAAGGCCAAAAAGGAAACAAGGTAAACGCCCGTGAATATATTTTTTTTTTTTTTTTTGAGAAATCGCCCTCAAAACTACGCCTCAAACTTGAGAGAGAGAGAGAGAGAGAGAGAGAGAGAGAGAGAGAGAGAGAGAGAGAGAGAGAAAGTGAAAGAGAGAGAGCGTGAAAGAGAGAAAGAGAGCGTGAAAGAGAGAGAGAGAGAGAAAGAAAGAAAGAAAGAAAGAAAGAAAGAAAAAGAAAATGCATGAAATAAAAAGTAGCGACGCCTCAACATAAACCAGCCAATCGTTGTAGAACCTGCCAAACAAAAAAAAATTGGTCGATGGCCCGGACCGAGTTTACTTCAACTTGTGAGAGGAGACAGACTTCCGAGGAGAAGGCGCCGTCGCGCAGTATATAACAGCGTCGTTTGTCCGCGTGCCGCAGGGCGCAGCACGTGTCTCCTCCCTTGCTTGCGCTGCGGGCCGTAGGGCGCAGCCGTGAGAGCAGCCTCTTAAGGGGGCGAACTCACGTGACGGAGAGCCGCCATTTCGGGGAATCACCCGACACGCAGTGGGCCACATAAGGGCGCAGTCGAGCCAGTGGGCATACTCCAGCTGTCGTTAGCTCAGAACAACCACTCCCGCTGTCTCTGCAAAAAATCTGTATGAGACTTACTCATTAAAGTTTGCGAACTATATAACTAAACCAAACAAGTTTTGCGAATGATAGCAGGCCTTTACTGCAATGAAACAAGAAAATATCGATCTGATCAGATTCGTAAGTAATTCGAAGACAGATTTTTGTATTCCACAGGTTAAAACACAGATACGTATGAAATCAAGTCTCCCCCAAAAATGTACTGGCTGAGTTTAGCTCAGAGGCACTTTTCCCTCGACACTAGCTAGATAGCTAGGTCGAATTCAGCCGCTTTCTGGAGGGTAATTCTAGAGGACGGTCGCTCTGATAGTTATTCACGGATCACGGACGGGTTACGTGGATCAAACGGGTCACAGACCTCGATCTTTCTTTCTCCTTCTTTGTCCTGTCCTATCTCCTTACTCACCCATACACACACACACGCTCACAGCCACAAACACTCCACACTACAATTCACGTCAAGATACCAGTCTGAAGCTTAGACCTCGACACGGCTGGGGCGGTGCCCCGATGGTGGGAGATACCTGGATGAGGAATCCTCCGTAACGTGTAGATCTCACCGGCGGGGAAGGAATCACTGCCGCCTCCCAGGATAAAAAACACATTAATTACACTAACGGGTTTGATAACCACGGCCCACTATTAACACAATGATCAGTTTCGTCATGAAAGAAGTATTCAGAAAGAAGTGTTTTACATCGCCTGTCACCACCATTATGCCCCACCACCCTCTCACTACCACGCCTGCCTCACTGTCAGCATCCCTCTAATACCTTTCGCAGGATGAACAGTCAAATTGATTATGAAAATTACGAATGCATATTATAGTAAACAGGAAGTTTAACAAATTTATTAAAAAGTTACACGTATTCGTCTGTAATATCTTACTACAGTGCTCGATTGATTTTCAAACTAGGTCTAATAACCTTTGTCTTTGATAATTTCCTACATTGGTGTTAAATAAATGAGAATATAATCAATCTAAATAGAAAAAAAATTATTAGGGGCTCTACTATCTTGATTTGTCCTGGGTCCCAAGTCTCTAACTGCGCCCCATGTTTTTCGCTTATAAAATTACTTTTTTTCTCGATTTGCGAGTTGGGGCAAGTTTTGAGTCTCGAAGGAATGCATCGGGTTATTTTCTCCTTTATCTCGTCTCACCCCACCCAAGCCACCCACCCACCACCCCACCACCCCCGTCCCCATTAACCTCGCCATGGGCCACTTGGGGAATGCGACGAGCACGCCGCCTGGGGCCGAGCAGATAAACTAAGAAGCTCGACCTCCTCAGCTGTGACGGATTATGCCCCCATCTGTTTTCTTTCTTCTTTCCCTCATTGGCCTGTGGAACATCTGGGTTGGGTGTAAATGGTAAGAAGAAGAAGAAAATGAATAAAAATGACACTAGGTTAATGGCACTTGGTGTAATCTTACCCCGAAGTTGATGTTTAACGTTTTTGCAGTAACATGTCATGTTCACTCCTTGTTCGTTTGCGGGTATCAATACTCCTCGTATCTAATTTATTCGGTATTCGCCTGGTGTTGATCGGAGAAGCCGCCACAAACTACCGATCAGAGCAGCCGGCCGCTAGAATTCTCCTCCAGACGGTGACTGAATTCGATCTAGCTATCTAGTTAGTTTCTAAAATTCAGCTATCACTGTCGGGACTCGGGCCTAGAACCTCCCTACCAGAGGCACCGCACTCACATCAATTGAATCGTTTATTTCAGAAAACCGTCAAACGCCAAATTCCTCATTCCGAGAAAAAGTCTCCCAATTTATCTGATTTCAAAATATTTTTATTTATTAATGTAGTCGGTAAATTAATATTTTTCATATAAACATGTCCTAAACTATGTGTCTATCCTCTTGGAACAATAATCCCCCGCTAATGCGAGTATTAGATTTTGGCGTTTGACGGGTTTCTGAAATAAACGATTCAATTGATACCCTGGGCCACCTCAGTCGATGCAGCTGATAGATTTTGCACGGCAGGGCCTGTAGGTGCGCCACAACAGTTTCCGGTCTGATGGCGACTTCCTCTTTAATTCTGCCTCTCTTCCCTCTTCCCACCCCCACCTCCTCGCCTCCACGTCACCGCCCCCCGCATCTAAGCACACGCCTTCACGCAGGGCGTAACAAAGCGGGATCTCGAGGCCGCGCAGTGTTGCCACGCGCGGTTCGAGTAATTTCCCCAAATGTCGCGTGGAATTTCCCAGCGAAATGCACGTGGTGCGTGGGATGTCGTCGAAAAGGCCTTTTTTGCGTGCAGTTTCTCTGAAAAGAATTTTTTGTAAAAATGTTCTCGAGTATCAAACAAGTCGTTTTTGTTCGTTCTTATGTCTCGTAATGTGAATCGAGAGGAAGCTTTCAAAACACGAAAAAAAAACACTTAAGAATAATGCTTTGTTTTCAATCAATGCATCTTTTTATAAAGGCTGTACCTTACAAAATGTTAATTTATATCTAGTTATATGTTTGGATTCTAGTATTAAACTAAATATTTTTTATAGTATAGTCATTTTCTAGGAGCATTTCTGACGTATGTTTCATAACTTCGATTGCAAAACAATGCCCTTCTCAGTGAGACTGGCTTGGAGCAGTATTCAATAACGCTATGCCGAAGTGTGCGTTTTCGATTCGCACATAATACAAGTGCGTTTCCTAGAGGAAGTTTTTATTTGGTTAACTTGTCATACCGAACTATTTTAACACAACCATCATACCGTCCAAAAAACATATCCTTCATTAATAATTCACCACTCTGATCACCCTATCGTCCTTCATTCAATGGAAATCAGTGGAAAATCACCCGCCGCGAACATCTGCCCTGAAAAAGGCCCAGCATAAAGAGGTTAATCTCGTCTTGCTTCTACACTCAGAAATAAATTACCAATTTCCCCGAACCTTTTTCGAAGTTTTTTGCTTCGTTTTTCTCCGTTTCTTCCCTATAAGCAATATATTTACCCACTTGGGAAAATTTCCCTAATCTGGCAACACTGGCATGCCATAACAATGCGAGGCTTTCTTGACGATACCGAGAAGTGGGTGGGGGAGGGGGAAGGATGAGGACAGAGGGGGTGGGGGAAATTGGAGGTGCGGAAATTCACTTTGGGGGGATAAAAAAAAATCCTGGCAGGCTGCGGGTTCAACGGTTCCCAGACGTGGCAATAATAAGATGGACGCATAGGAAGAAAGGAAAGAGGTGCTTACGGAACGAATCCGACGTCACAACGGTAACAGACAAACTGAAAGACACGCACGGAGGCAGACGCGAAGTAACTTACAGAAAAAGAAGCTGATACAAAGAAAGAGAAATTTGAAAACAAATATAGGTAGAAAAAGTATCAATCAATCCCAAATCTCTTGTCTTTGTCCTCCACTTCTCTCTTCTCTTTCCTCTCTCCGCATGGAGAGAGATTTAAAATAGGCTAACGGAAAAGTAGGATGGCAGATATAGACGAGGATAAGAAAGACAAACTGAAAAAAAGTGAAATTGAAAGACGTAAGAGGAAATAAAAACAAAAATTTAGAAAGACGGAGTAGACGTCTTTAGAAATCAGCGAGATAAAAGAAACTTAAAGCCACATTCAATTCATTTTCTACTACTCAATTGATGAATTGAAAGATTTGCTTGTTTTGATTTAATATTTTAGTTTTTATACCATGAGGGTGTGTTCAACTTTTACGTTACGATCTCTTTTATTCGTATTAATCCATCTCTGAAGACGTTATGAGGTTATTCAAATTTTAACGTTGAAGTTTTAATGTAAAATTTCGAACAATGACATTTTGTATGATCGATTTTTAAAGTTTTGTAATATGAAATCAAGTTTTTTTTTCGGTCCTGACCCACAACGCAGTTTGATCCATTTAATTTAAATTTATTAGCTTTAACAATTTAACAATACGTTTAAATATTTTTAAGTAATTTAAATCGAACCGAACAATCGAACTTCATGATACTCGAAATCGAATAAGCTACACGTTGACGAAACAAACATCCAGTAACGAACATAGAAACTAAATAAGTAACGATCCACGAAACCAATAACGAATCTACTGTATTGAAACAAAATAGATATTGTAATGGCTTACAGGCCTTCAGCCTATCTAAATACAGTATGTGATTAAAAGTATCCTGTCACGTGGCTGAAAATTACTTACCAGTTCGTGGCGCCCTCCATCAGAAACCCTGGAATTCAATAGGGTGTTGGCCCACCCTTCGCGTTGGCGACAGCTTCCACTCTCGCAGGCATACTTTCAATAAGGCGCTGGAAGTTTTTTTTTATGGTGAATGTCCATTCTTCACTGAGTGCTGCACTGAGGAGAGGTATCGATGTAGGTCGGAGAGGCCTGTCACGAAGTCGGCGTTCTAAAACATCCCAAAGGTGTTCGATAGAATTCAAGTCAAGTCTCTGTCCAGGCCAGTCCATTACAGGGATGTTATTGTTGTGTAACCACTCTACCACAGACCGTGCAGGAATGAACAGGTACTCGATCGTGTTGAAAGATGCAATCGCCATCCTCGAATTGCTCTTCAACAGTGGGAACCAAGAAAGTGTTTCAAACAATAATCCTGTGCCGTGATAGTGCCACACAAAACAACAAGGGGTACAAGCCCCCTCCATGAAAAACACGACCACACCATAACACCGTTTTGGACGTGTCCGGGTATTTTTGATCACATAGTGTATTATAAAGTAATGCTATTATATATAAATAATAGCTAAGTATTAAATAAAAAATCCAAACCAAATCCGAATAACGAGTGTCGTGTTATAATGCCACGCCATGTCGACCAGCCCGAGGGTACGGTTTTGTATTCAGTGGGCCCCGTCAACGAGAAAGCTGCAGAGGCGGTTCTCTTCACTTCTCCCGGGGGGGGGTAGTTCGTCGTACTTACCTTTATTTACTGCTCCGCTCCCGCTCGCGGTCGAGTCTTTCAAGGCGAGTTTCTAAAGAAACGCCCAGGTAGGACGCCACCGCAAACCTCGCCATTCTTTACGTTCCCGGTGAGTGGGTGGGTGATCGTGAGGTAGGGAAGGGATGGAGGATTTCCAGAAAGAGTGGAAAAGGAGATTGTTTTATCTTGAAGGTGAGGTGACCCGAATAAATTTATAAACAGACAATGCGTTGCATAACTTAATTTACCGTTTCTTTTTTCGACAAATTTGCAATGCGTATCAGGGATAAGTCGTCCCCATCATCAGGCTAAAATTATTTGTTTTTTTTTTATTTCTATGGAAAAGAAATTAGTTCCTATTGCTGATCGTGCTTTATTTCTTTCTTATCTACTTCTTTCTATCTATTTTTTATATTGGAGCAAGTTGGTTGATCATTGAGTAGGTGCTATCATATGTACTTTCATGGAGGGTTCCCCTGCAACGCCTTAGCTAAAATATTACAACCTATATAGTTGCTTTTCATTTCTTTCAGTTTTGCTAACATGAAATTAATTGCTTGTTTGTCCCTTTTATTTTTCTGTCATTAAAGAAAGATAAAGAGGCTATGAATTTCTTTGTCAAAACTTGGGTGATAGGGCTATTTTTATATTTTGTTTGTCTTGAAAATTAATATTTGAATTAAAACAATCGAGGTAAATAACAAAGAAAATTAACCGGCGTTTAAATTAATCCGTATTAAAGTAATCGATTTCCATTGTTGTATTAGTCGTAGAAAATAATCGATTGTTCTAATCGCGATTAAATTGACCACACTAATTGGGAGACCAGTCGGGAGCTTCGAGATTGGCTGAGGCGGTGCCCCGCTGGTGGGAGATACTTGGAATGGGAAAACCCCGGTAGCCAACACGTAGGTCGGGGCCGGATCTTACCATCCAACGGGGGAAGATCACCGCCACCTCCCTAAGAAGAAAAACCATCCACTACACTTAAAGAACTAATGACATTAGCAGTGGACGTGTCCGGAATCACTAGTCCATCGCTAAGCGATGGAATTTCGCAACCCTAGTGAGATGCCCGTATGGGCAGCCGGGGCCCAACACAAGGGCAGCTTGGAATGAGGAGAAGGGAGGAGATGGCATCGGTGAGGGTGGCGCTGCGGCAACATGGGGCTGTGTGTGGGCGTGAGTGTAGGCAAGCACGTGGGCTAGGGCGTCTGTTTCGGGGCCGTCATGAAATTACGAAACGCAAATTTGGAGTATTTTCAATACCCACTCTCCCCCGTGTAACGCACCCGTAATGCGCGCTTAAACCCGCGTAAATAATTACGTAACCCTTGCGACAACCCCCCTCTTTGTAAATGCAATAAGCGAAAACAGATTATAGCACAGTAAAACAATTTATTTTACTTGTGTTGTGTATTAAAGTAATTAGTACTAATTATTAAAGTATGTATTAAAGTAAGTATTTAACTAATATCAAAGTGTGTAGAAATTAGTTGGCGATGCTGGCTGCTAAGATTGGGGCAAGCTTGTGAGTGAAAGAGTAACGCTTTGGCGACAAATGGTTGATGAAAAGCTATGCTCACGCCGTCGTGGATGATGCAAGATCGAGATCGCACAGCGCCAATTAAAATAGATCCTAGAATATTCGTAATATCAGTTTTAAATATTTTATTGTAATCTTACTGATTAAAAACGGAAAAAAACAAAAATATTCCCATTTATTGTAACGATTTTGAACCAATAATTTTAGTTTAGTTATGTTTTAAAAACCAATTAATTAGTTAATACATTGTTTTAGTCCACGATTCAAAAAAGGATTTATTTCCGCAAATTTTGAAAAAGTAAAAAATAAAGAAAAGTCTATGTTACGTAACACTTAACTAAAACACCCATACCCCTATGTAACGCAGCGTAACGCTTCCTTGGAACCCCTCCCCCTTCTTTAGCGTTTGGTAATTTATGGACGACCCCTTAGGTGGGAGCGAGTGCGTGGCGGCGGCGCAGTGGCGTGGCGTGGGCCGAGACCGTGAGAGAGAGAGAGAGATAGGTTAGGAGATCGAGAAAGAAACAGAGAGGAAGAGGGGAGAGATGAGAGAAAGAAACTAAGAGGAGGAAGAGGGAGAAGAGACTGAGAAAGAAACAAGAGGAAGAGGGAGAGAGACTGAGAAAGAACAACGAGAGAGAAGAGGAGAGAGACTGAGAGAAAAACAGAGAGACAGAGGGAGGGAGACTGAGAAAGAAACAGAGGAAGAGAGAGGAGAGACTGAGAAAGAAACACAGAGAGAGAGAGAGAGAGAGAAGAGAGAGAGAGAAGAGAGAGTAAGGGCGGGGCGGAGACAGAAACAGGGCTGACAGGTGGAGCGACGAGATAGGTTGAGTGAAAGCTGTGTGATGGATAGGGGACGGATCGTGGGGCTGTGGACGTGGAGGGAGGGCCGAGGCGAGGGTGGAGCAGACGTGAGGGGGGTGAGCACAGTGGCGTGGCGTGGGCGGAGACCATGGGCGAAGAGAAAGAGAGAGAGAGAGAGAGAGAGAGAAGAGACAGAGAGAGAGAGACAGAGAGAGACAAAGAGAGAAAGAGAGGGAGACTGAGAGAAAAGAGAGAGAGTAGTAAGGGCGAGGCGGAACAGGGCTGGCGCGGGGGGGGGGGGGGGCGACGAGATAGGTTGAGTGAAAGCCGTGGTGATGGATTGAGGACGGATTGTGGGCTGTGGACGTGAGGGAGGGCGAGGCGAGGTGGAGCAGTCGTGAGGTGGGAGGGGGTGGCGTGGTAGGTGAGGGGCGTCGGTCGGCAAGGCGAGTTGCCAGGCAGATGGCGCTGAGCTATAGATGCGCCTGTGCGCGTAGATCCTTTGAGACGTCTCTCTGCCTGGGACGCCCGCCCTGCACACGCCGCGCCCTCCAGAGCTTGAGGAACACGGTCGGGAGAGACACGGGAGACGACAACGATAGCACAACATCACAGTTCGAAAATAAACATCGATTTTAATAATGCATTCGCCCTCACAAAAAACTCAATGTTTAGGATCTGTATTCTAAATTTTTCTTAAATTTTAGTGGCCCGCTTTACATTACCGTTCGCGCTGGATAGAACTATAATTAGACCGTTAAAGTGCTAATTAATTTATAATTAATGATTAACTGACTGAAAGGGGTAATAATAGTAATAATAATATAATAATAATAATAATAAATAAATAATAATATAATAATAATAAATAATAATAATAATAATAATAACTGGTCGTGTCTTGTAGATATTGCTATTCCATGTGGTCAAAGCGTCGTTGCCAAGGATCTGAGAAACGTCTAAATACAAGAGTTTGGATGTGGGGCGCAAAAGCCACAAGTTCGTACGATATCATCGAAGCCCTCGGATTTGTACAGCAAAATTTACGTAAGAACTTGCTGTATACTACAAGGTCATTCAAAAGACTGGGAGTGCAAGACATTGCTTTATTGGAGAGGAGGAGGAGGAAGAAGAAGAAGAAGAAGAAGAATTAGGAGAAGAAGAAGAAGAAGAAGAAGACGGAGAAGAAGAAGAAGACGGGAGAAGAAGAAGAGGAGAAGGAAGAAGAGAGACGGAGAAGAAGACTACGGAGAAGGAGAACGGAGAAGATATAAAATGAATATCGGAGAAGAAGAAGTATAGTAAGAACGGAGAACGAATAATACGGCGGAGAAAAGAAGAAGAAGAAGAAAGAAGACAGGAAGAAGAAAGAAGGAGAAGACGGAAGAAGAGAAGACGAGAAGAAGAAGAACAAGAAGAGAAGAAGAAGAAGAAGGAGAAGAGAATGAGGAGGAGGAGAGAGGAGGAGGCTAGGAGGAGGAGGAGGAGGAGGAATAAGGGATTAATCAAAACGATATTCATAAAGCCTTCGTATCAATATTAACGATAGCTACTCCATTCCCGTACAAATTGTTTGGAAGGAAGAGGGAAAGACTTACGCCACCTCATGTAGGGCCCTTCGAGTGCGAAGTAGGAAGAGAGAGGCGTAGGAACTCACAGGTGATTCGGCAAGTTAATCTCCGAGGCTCAGAAAAACAAACAAGACCGCGATCGTGAAGGTAGTACAAACAGCTTTCGCTTCGTCCGAACACGTGAGCTGCTGCACTTACCTATTCATCATTTTTAAAGTTTTTACACAAAATTGTGCTTGGGAAAAGTCTTTTTTTCGGAAACTCAAAGAAAACATCTGAATAATAGCGGTTAAAACACGAGATAAAAAACAATCCGAAGTTTCTTTGGGTATTAAAGTATCCTTATCGATTTCGCATCCTAGTCGGAGGTTGACAATCTAAATATTGTCGTCCTCAGAAAAGAAATAGATTCAGACTTTTAGAGCGTGTTTAGACGGTCCGAATTTAGAATCACTGTTCCGTACAGTGAACATATAGTGGGTAAAATGGCACATAACGGAGTTATTTCTGACGCGTTTACATGGTATGTTGCCGCTGGTTTTAGGCACCCGCGTATATCAATCTAGATTTACCAGCATGCCCGTTCAGTCTAGTGAATAGAGTCGGAGCGTTCTGCTTATTATACGAACCGAGCAATCTGTACGTCTGGGTGTTTGTGATATCGCGTAATCTACAAATACGACATGACATTCTTTTGGAGATATGAAATATTATATTTTATGGTAAGCTTCTTTTAATTACACCAATGTACATTCAATTGTGGTACTAGACAATAACGTACCGCTGAAATAATTGGAAGAAAATCCGATGCTGGGTCTGTAGTACCAATTAGTTGAATGTGGGTTCAAGTGGTATTCTAATATTATGTCAGCTTACAAATAATGAGAAAATCCTTTTGTTTTAGTACTAAGTTGATTTGTGTCCAAAATGTAATTAATATGTAGTAACATTTCCAAATATGCGAGAAGCGGTGTGTTGTTGTAGCACCACTTTAGCATGTAATTCTAGTGTTTTTAATATTCGCAACCGTTAAAATAATAAAGTTCTTCTGTTTAGTAGATTAGTTTGGAATTTAGTCAAGTGTACAATATTGTAACGCATTTTCAAAATAATGCGAGAAACTTGTGTTGTTGTAGCACCACTTGTGCATGTATGTTAAGTGGTAATTACACTGAACGTAAACTTACAAATGGATAGAGAAAGACGTGCTATTGTAGTACTAGTTGAATTTATGTACCAAGTGGTAATAATATTAGTAACGCATTTCAAATAATGCGAGAAAGCGTGTGTGTTGTGTAGCACACTTGTTGCATGTATGTTTCAAGTGGTGTTAATATTACGTAAGCTTTAGCAAATAATTGAGAAAACCCTTGCTGTTTTAGCACTAGTTGAATTTATGTCCTAGTGGGTATCAATATTAGTAACCATTTCAAAATAATGCGAGTAACAGGCATGTGTTGTTGTTGTAGCACGCACTTGTACGCATGTATGTTAAGCGGTGTTAATATTACGTAAACATCTGCTAGAAATCCTGCGTGCTGCCAGTTTCTGATGAATGTGCGTGCGTGTGTGTGTGTTGCAGCGTCGGACCTGGACTCGTCCGGGCGCTCCTTCAACCGAGAAGGAGAAGGAGCTGTCGGCTGGCCGTGGCCAAGGTGGAGGTATGCCTGACGTCGCGCTAGCCCTGGAGGTGGCCTTGTGAGCGACGGCGCGCGCGCCGGTCGGCGGCGGCGGCGGCGCGGCGGCGCGCCGCGGCGCGGCGGCGGGCGTGCGGGCGGGGGCGGGCGGCGTGTGGCGGCCGCCTGGGCGGCGGCGGGCCCACGCCGCCGCAGCAGCCCTCTCCCGCCGCGTCCCCCGAGTGGAAGAAGCTGCGTCCGGGAGCTCATGGTGAGGGAGACATGACGCCAAACAGATAGATAGATAGATAGACAGGTCATGATAGATAGATACATAGATAGATAGAATACATAGATAGATAGTAGATTATTGATACATCAAGATTAGATAGATGACATGTAGGATAGATAGATACAGTATGATTACACTAGATATTGGTGTATTAGAATACAGATATCATAGATAGATACGATAGAAATCACATGGATAGATAGATAAGATAGATAGATAGATAGATAGATGACTAAGATACGCTAAGATAGATCTAGATAGATAGATAGACATAGATAGATGGAATAAATGGATTATAGGAGAGAAACAGAGATAGTTTGAAGGAGTAGACGTGAAGTTTGAGAGGGAAAACACGATTATGGAGTAGAGTGATAGAGAAGGAAGGACAGAAGTGAAGGAGTGAGGTGAGAGAGGGTCAACAAGAGTAGTTCCAAAGGAAGTGAATGAGTATAGAGAAAAGAGAGTAGAGAAGTGAGTGAGAGGAAAAATATGCTAAGTGGCGTGAGTTACAGATGAGGACGGTGACGAAAGTGAGTAAGTGAGAGGGATACAGAGAGTGAGAAAGTGAGAACATGAGGGGAGAGGGGTAAACATAAAGAAAAGAATGAGTGATAGAAAGAAGTGAGTGTCGAAGGAAACAGATAATGAAGGAGGGTGAGAAGTAGGGGTACAGGAGAGTGCTCGAAGTGAATAGAGAGAGGAAAACAATATAAATGGCAGGAGTGAATGGGTGCTGAGAGAGGGAAGACAGGGTGAAGAAAAGTAATGAGTGAAAGTGAGAAACGAGAAACAGCACTTAGCGTAGGAGTAAAGTGAGAGAGAATGAAGAAGTGAGGTGTGAGGAAAGCAGTGAGAGTAAGTGAAGTGAGAGAGAGAGATGAGTGTTGTGAGTGAGAGGGAAAATAGATTAATGAAGGAGTGGAGAGAGAGAGAGAGAGAGAGCAAGAGAGGGAGGAATACAGCTCTGAGGTGACGTAGAAGGAAAACTGCGAAGGAGATGTGTGAGTGAGTGCGGTGAGTGAGTACGTAAGTAAAAGGAATGTGGTGGAGTAAAGGTGTGAATGAAGGAGTGCTGTGAAGGAGTGAGCGGTTGAAGGAGTAAGAGAGGGAGAGAGAAAGGCTGCGTCTATCGCGACTACCGTCGCTTTCTTCGCTTGCAGTAAATGTTGAAAGACGACAACGGCGTAAGCTTGAAAGGCTTCACACTGTTGCCTTCCTTTGTTAAAATTGGACAATTAATAATAATTGTCTGAATCATGCATACAATGGCCCACATGATACATGTTCACGGCGTGGATGATCTAATGGGATGTTATAATTTAGGTATGCTGACAAGGTGTGCATAACGACGGGAGCAGTTTGTGAAATTCGTCCATGCCAGCGCTAGTAGTGAGCGACATTGCTCATGCAGCTAATAGTATGCGACAGTTGTTTTGGCAACTAGTAGTTTGCGACCGCATGGTCCTTGCAACTATTATACTTCGATATAATTATAGCAGTTCACGCAGCTGTTTCGGTGTCCATCAAATCCTGGTAGCTTGAACCTCCCTGATTGACGTCACCCAGACAGTGCCACCTGGTAACCACGATGTCACGCGTAACAGCTGACGAACTGCAATAGGACAGCTATATATAAATATAAATGACGACGTATAAAATCCCGACACCCAATTTGCTCTGTTGCAGTGAAGTTGCGTTCGGGGAAGCGATGTCGAGTTAGGGAAATTCGGATGTTATAATCTGTTCAGGGTTTTAATAATCTGGCCCATTGGCGGTACAATCAGGATTTCATGTTTTTTACACGCACCTCCCACGCCTTTAATAAAAGAAACTTTGGTAAATTATTATTGGGCGTAATGCCTTCTTCAAATCTGGGCTCACCGACCTCAGAACATGTGCGAATAATAACTAGAATTCAAAAGATTCATTTTATTCATAGTGCAGGAGGTGTGTAAAATGACCTAATAGTATCGGCCCACAGAGAGAGAGAGAGAGAGTGAGAGAGAGAAGAAAGTAGGCGAGTGAGAGAGAGAAAAGTGAGCGAGTGAGAGAGGGAAAGTGAGCGAGTGAGAGAGGGAAAGTGAGCCGAGTGAGAGAGAGAAAGTGAAGCGAGTGGAGAGAGAGGAGTGAGCGAGTGAGAGAGAGAAAGAGAGGAGTGAGAGAGATAAAAGTGAGAGTGACACACGAGAACAGTCCGAGAGTGATAGAGAGGCGTGAGAGAGTGAGAGTGAGAGAGACAGTGAGAGTGGACAGGAGAGAGAGGGTATCGAGAGAGATAGAGTGAGAGTGAGAGGGTGAGAAAGTGAGAGTGAGGGAAGAGTGAGAGGGTGAGAAAATGAGAATGAGGGCGAGAAAGTGAGAACGAGACACAGAGAGAAAGTGAGAGAGACAGAGAGAAAGTGGAGAGAGACAGAGAGAGAGTGAGAGAGAAAGTGCGAGTGAGAGAGAAAGTGAGAGTGAGAGAAAGTAAGTGAGAGAGAGAAAGTTGTGTGTGTTGTGAGAGAGAGAGAAGTGTGTGTGTGAGAAGAGAGAAAGAGTGTGTGTGTGTGTGTGTGTGGTGAGAGAGAGAAGAGAGAGAGAGAGAGAGAGAGAGAGAGAGAGGCGAATTTATCCGTGTGCGCGCTTGAGTACCGCAACAAGCTGAAACCCGAGCATTAGAGCGCGCGCGTGCGCTGCAGCGGGAGGCGCTGGCGCGGCGCCAAGGGCGAAAGATGGCGACCGTGGACGCGCGCGATCGCGAAGCTGCAGGGCGCGCGCTGCAGCGCAAGCGCATGCTCACCATCGCGCAGTCTGGCGCTAGCAGGCCCAGCACTGCAGCAGCAGCAGCAGCAACAAACAGCACAACACCAACAGACCAGCACAACAGCAACAGGCAGCAACAACAGCAGCAGCAACCGGCGTTGCAGCCCGCTGCAGGTGGGTCCCCGCGTTCAGTCGTTCAGTGCTCTCGTCATCTCTCTTATTTGATTTAATGTTAATGGAGTCCAAGTGCCTTAATAAACTAAGTGCTCATTCATTTTGTGGCCACTCGTCATTGCATTATAAATTTTTTTACCATTCAGCGATTAGTCCATTCTTCATTTACTCGTATTTTCATCACTCCCTTTATTCGTAATATCCACTCACGAATATTGCATCGTTGATGCAATCTTTCCCGTATTCATTGCATTCATCTCATTCATCTTGTCATTCCATTAATTCATCGTGCATTCGCTCATGCTTTCATCATTCGCTCGTTTATTCAATAATTTCGCTCATTCATTTATCGTAGACGCATTCATGATTCGCATCATTTGTTTTACTATTTATTAACTAATTTTTTCAATTCTCATATAATTCATCGTTAACTTACGCACTATTCACGCGACAATATCGAAGCAAATGTGTCGAAATCTTGCTGTGATTCTCGATATGAATCCAATATATATCGGTATCATTTGCGTTAGATATTTTGATGATAGGGAGTTTAAGCATGGGGAAGCGTCATAGCAATCGATCTTCTGCGCATGTGCATTCGTGTTTCGCATGCACTTTTATAGCATCTGAACGTCACTTTTGTCAGCTTCGCATGCGCAGTAAGGTCCGCAGGGCTTTCGATATCTGTACGCTGTGCCGAGTTTTCACTCCCTTTTGATTGCCCCAAGGTACGCGATATCTCAAAGCAAAGGCATCGCTAGCTTTCGCCAATACCGATATCTTAAGCAAAGACAACGCTAGCCCTTTCCAAGTTCCGATATCGAAAACAAAACATCAGCTTAGCCTTTGGCCAGGTACCGATATCTTGAAGCAAGAGCATCTATCGCTAGCCTTTTGCCAGTACCGATATCTAAGCAAAGCATCGCTAGCTATGCCAAAGTACGATATCTTAAAAGCAAGCCTCACCAGCTTTGCCAAGTACCGATTATCGTAAAGCTAAAAGGCATCGGCTAGCTTTGCGCAAGTACCGATATCTGCGAGCAATGCTTCCTAGCACTTCCCCAAGTACTGATGCTAAAAGTAAAAGCTCGGCTAGCCCTTGCCAAGTACCGATAATCTCAAAGCAACGACACGCTAGTCTTTCAAGTGCGCGATATCTAACAGCAAATGCATCACTGCTTTTTCCAAGTACTGATATCGAAGTAAAGCATCCACTATAGCCTTGCAAGTACTGATATCTAACCAAAGCCATCGCTAGCCTTTGCCAAGTACCGATATCTAAAGCAAACGGCATCGCTAGCTTTGCCAAGTACCGATATCTAAATGCCAAAGGCATCGCTATTAGCCTTTTCGCAAAGTATACTCATATCTAAAGCCAAAGCATCACTAGCCTTTGCCAATAGTACGCCGATTATCTATTGCAAAGGCAATCGCTATGCTTTTGACAAGTACCGATATCTAAAACAAAGGCATCTCTTCAGCCTTTTGCCAAGAACCATATCTATACGCAAAGGCATCGCTAGCCTTGCCAATACCGATATCTAAAGCAAAGGCATCAATAGCCTTTGCCAGGAACCGTTATCTAAAACAAACGCAAGCACTAGCCCTTGCCAAATACCGAATATCACAAGCAAAGGCATCGGCTCGCGGGGATGAAGCAGTGAGCTCGACCCGTGCGGTGTGTGGCGTTGCGTGTTGCAGGCCGTCGGCGTCCGTCGGCGCGCTGGGCGGCGGCGTGGGCGGGGTGGGCGCGGGCGCGGGCGCGGGCGGCGGGGCGGCGGGGGCGCCCGGCGGCAAGGGCAAGCCGCGCAGCGCGGCAACGTGGCCGCCGTGGAGCCCTACCAACCACGTGCGCTGGCCGCGTCGCTCATTCCGCGGCCTCGCAGCCGCCCACGCAGCCCAGCAGCAGCAACAGCAAGCAGTTCCAAGGTGCGTGCCCTGTCCGGGGTCCGCTCGATCCCTTAGTCTTCTCCCTCTTATCTGCGGCTCTCGCCTTGCCTCTCTCCCCCTCGCCATCTCTCTCTTTCTTCCTCTCTTCTCTCCCTCTCTCTCCCTTCCTTCTGCTCCTTTCCTCTCTCTCCCCTTCCTCTCTCTCCTTCCTCTCTCTCTCCTTCGCTCTCATCTCTCCCTTCCTCTCTCTCCCCTTCGCTCCTCTCTCTTCCCATCTCTCCAATGTCCCTTCTATCTCATTCGCTCCTCTCGCTCCCCCTCTCTCTCCTCATCTTTCCCACGTTCTCTTCCTATCCCGCATGACCCCTTCTCTCCACTCACTCGCATCTCTCTCTCTCTCTCACTCTCATTCTCTTTCTCTCTCTCTCTCTCTCTCTCTCTCCTGTCTCCTTACGTCATTCTCTGCCTCTTGTTGGCTCCTCCTCTGGGAAAATCCTACAACCGACGTGTAGGTCGGCACAGGATATCATGTTCTAGCGGGGATGGAAACCGCCACCTCCCGTGATATAGAGCACTACAACTTACGGACTAATGTCGCATAGCAATTGAACGCTCCGGAAAACTTGAAATATCAGTTTCCTTCTGGCTTCTCCTTCTAATACGCTCTCTCTCTCTCTCTCTCTCTCTCTCTCTCTCTCTTCTCTCTTCTCTCTCTCCCTGCTGTCTCTCTGTTTCTTTCTATCCTACCTCTCTTTCTCTCATCCGTCTCACGCCTTGTCTCCTCTGCTTTTATTACAGCTTCCCTTTGTTTAGTCCTGATTCTGCCCGTGTCTCTGAGTCTTTTCCATAACTTGCCTCTCTCTAATGTCTCTCCCACTTTTTCCCGCCTTCCTACTTCTCCTTTTCTGTTTTTTTTTTAAGCTAGTCTCCGTCTTAGTCTGCGTTCTCTCTTGGTCTCTCCTTCTTTTGTATCTCCGATTTCTTAATTTTTAAATACTTGTTTTTACTTTTTTTTTGCTTACTATTTAAATAATATAAACATTGTTAATTGTTAATGCTGCAGCGATAAATGGTGTATTTTTCGACAGAAAAACTCGTACTTTGGATACGCTGTTACCGAAGTTGCCGTTTTCAACTAAAACGGTCCTGTCTGTCCGATGTCCGATAAACTATCCCTGAACCGTTCCATAGAATTTTCTCTCCGAAATTGCGGCCGTTCCCCGATCGATTGATCTATCAGCACTAGAGGTCTCACGAGTTTTAAAAGAAATATTATAAAATTTGGGGAGTAAATAAATCTTTCTAGTTTTATCGGCAATTCAAACATTTCTCAAAATACCTTCAAGTTTTTCTCGAGGAAAGCAAAGTATGCTCGTTTGAATTCTCAGAATTTTCGAAAACTCCAAGAGTTTCATATTTTTGGATGTATTCCTATAACTACAATAATAATGACAGTTTTTTTTCTGAATGAATCTGTTCTTCAAATGAGGTTTTTAACCTAATGGATGTAAAGTATTAACACCAATATTATAAGTTTTTTCGTAATAATTGTGAGTAAAGACGCCCCTTAAAAAAATTTACATAAACAAGTTTTCCCTCGAAATCTTTATTTTTAAAAAAAAAGACGTTTTAATCTTGAATCGTGCATATTTTCGTTAAACCTGCTGATTTTCGGGCATTGAAAATGTTTCGCCATTGTTTTTTAAAGGTTCGGGAAGGAATTATGGTGGACTCAAGCGACTGTGTAGGGGTTGCGCTATTACTTCAGACGTAAATTTTCGAGTTCGAATCCCAGTGGTGCTTAACAGATTGGACACACTTTTTGCCGGTATCATATAACCGTTACAAATGCTGGCAAGAAAGTACGTGGCTGTTTACAGTTTCTTCGTTTTGAATTGGTTTGTTAGCCTGTAAATAGTTATTCCTCTTCCCTCATTTATAAATGATTGCTTTGCCTCTTGGCCAGGTGGTCCGTGGTCGGCAGCTGACCCCAACGATTTTGAAACGAGCCGTGCAGGGGATGACCATCTGCAACAACATGCAGCAACTGCCAAGGTCTCGGAACCTTATGGGTTCAGAAGGGCATGTCCTCAGCAAAGAAGAGGTGAGTTTAGCATCGCCTTTAGATTAGGGCAAAGTCTGTGCTGGGCCTTGTCAGTCGTTTTTTCTTCCAAGGAGGGATGCACGTCGATGTCGGTTTTCCGAAATTCCATGTTTTGTGTTCGATGTTTTTTTAACGGCGGTAGATCCTTTTTAAAATGAGAAAAGTTCCTGATAAAAAATTAATTAATTTTCAGATATCCATCAGTTGAAATAATTTTTCAGACCAAAGTGACTAAGGGTGAATAATCGAGTTTTCAATCAAAATAGGAGACTCTAATAGTTTTTGAATTATCGAATCAGATTATTCCGAGTTTTTTGCTAATTGTCCTGGCGATTTTTTTCCCTTTGTTTTGTCCAGTTTAAATCTTCGATTAAAATTTAATATCCGAGACCAATTTAAAAAATGAAATTAACTCCCCTTCCCCGACCGTGAACTTTCCAATGGTTACTAATCTCAGTTTTAAAACATCGATTTTTTGTAGAACTTCATGCTTTGGGTCGATGTTTTTTAATTTTGATGCATCGATGGCTATGTGCACATCCCTACTTCCTGGACGACCTGGATTTCTTTTCTCGGGGTTGACATTTTTCATTTCTTCTTTTGGGACTGCTTCCATCACTGTCAATTATTTCTACGTTTTTTTAGTGCTATTTTTTATTTTCTCTATACGTGTTTGTAAATGGGAAAATAAGTTATTTCGTGGTCAACATTTCTTTTAATATTGAGTCTAATGCAGCCTTAGGCAATCCAGAAAACTCATCTCTGCTGCATGTACTCTTAACATAACTTTCTTGATAGTGGCTTACAATTATGGGCTTAGAGAGTGTAGGTACTATTATTTTGTAAAAATTTTAATTCCCGTTTTTTTCGCTTGTTTTATTTTTTATATTTTTACACATTCACCAATTTATGTGATTTAATTTTCTATGTATTCATCCGCACTCATAAGGAATTAATTTACAACCTAGACTTGGCATCATTTTGTTCAAGAATATTCCTTCCTCTTTCTTGCCCTATAC
>BOPP01000163.1:1932258-1946703 GCA_017312745.1 Gryllus bimaculatus
CTCTCTCTCTCTATGTATCACTTCTATTTCACTTTGTCTCCTCATCTCTCTCCCTGCCTCTTTCTCTCCTTCCCTCTCTCTCCCTTCCTCCCTCTCTCTTCCCATCTCTCTCCCTCCCTCTCTCTCTCCCACCTATCTTATTCCTCCTGCCGATCCCCCTCTCTCTTTCTCTCTCTCTCCATCTTTCCCATATTCTTTCTATCTCTCCTCTCACTCACTTCCCTGACTCTATCTCTCTCTGTCTCCATGAATCCCTTCTATTTCACTTTGTCTCCCCATCTCTCTCTCCCTCCCTCTTTCTTTCCCTCCCTCTTTCTCTCCCTCTATATCCCTCTTTCTCTCCCTTCCTCCCTCTCTCTCTTCCCATCTCTCTCCCATGTCCCTTCTATCTCGTTCCTCCTCTCGATCCCCCCCTCTCACTCGCACTCCCTCTTTGCCATGTTCCTCCTATCCCAGTCCCCCTTCTCTGTTTTCACTCACTTCCCTGACTCTCTGACTCTCTCTCTCTCTCTCTCTCTCTCTCTCTCTCTCTCTCTCTCTCGCTCGCTCGCTCTTTCCTTACCGTCATTGTCTGTCTCCTGTGTCTCTCCCTTTGGAACATCCTATAACCCGATGTGTAGTCCGGCACAGGATATCATGTTCTAGCGGGGCAGGAACACCGCCACCTCCCGTGATATATCGTGCACTACACTTACGGACTAATGTCCACAGTAATTGACGCTCCCGGAAAACTGAAATAATCAGTTTCCTTCTGTCTCTCACCCTCTGCCCCCCCCCCCTCTCTCTCTCTCTCTCTCACTCACTCACTCACTCACTCACTCTCTCTCCGTCTCACTCCTTGTCTCCCTCTGCCTTTATCTACGCTTCCCTTGTTTAGTCTGATTCTGCCCGTGTCTCTGAGTCTTTTCCATAATTCCTCTCTCTGTCTCTCCCCAGTTTTTCTGCCTCCTACTTCTCCTTTTCTGTTTTTTACTGTCTCCTTCTTCCAGTCTGCGTTTCTCTCTGTCTCTTCTTGCAATCTTCTCCTATTCTAATTTTAAATACTTAATTTTACTTTTTTCGCTTACTATTTAAGTATTATAAATGATGTATTGTAATGCTGCAGCGATAAAGTGGAGATTTTTCGACAGAAAAACTCGTACTTTGGGTACCTGTTACCGAGAAAGTAGTGTTCAACAAAACGTCTGTCTGTCCGACTGTGAATAAAACTAGCGCCCAAACCGCTCATAGAATTTCTTTAAAATTGTCGGCGTTCCCCGACCGATCTGATCTATCAGCACTAGAGGTCTCACGAGTTTGAGAGAAATTTATAAATTTGGAGGCAAACAAATCTTTTAGTTTCATCGATAATTTCAAAATTTTCTCAAAAATAGTTCCATTTTTTTCTCGAGCAGAGCAAAGTACACTCGTTGAATTCTCAGTATTTTCGAAAACTCCAAAAGTTAATTTTTTTCGATGTCTTCCTACAACTACAATAATAATAACATTTTTTTTTCTGAATGAAATCTGTTCCTCAAAATGAGGTTTTTAAATAATGTCACGTAAAGTATTAACAAAATATTAGAAGTTTTCGTATAATTGTGAGTAAGACGCTTAAAAAAAATACGTAACAAGGTTTTCTCGAATCTTCAATTAAAAAAAAAAAAGGCTTTTTACTTGAAATCGTGATATTTTCGTTAAACCTCTGAATTTTCGGGCATTGAAAATGTTCGCCATTGTTTTTAAAGGTTCGGGAAGGACATTATGGTGACTCAAGCGACTGTGTAGGGGTTGCGCTAATTACTTCAGAACCTAAATTTTCGAGTTCGAATCCCAGTGTGCTTAACGATTGGAAACACTTTTGCCGGGGTATCATATACCGTTACAAATGCTGCAAGAAAGTACGTGCTGTTTCAGTTTCTTCGTTTGAATTGTTTGTTACCTGTAATAGTTATTCCTCTTCCCTCATTTACTAAATGATTGCTTTGCCATTGGCCAGGTGGTCGTGTGTCGGCAGCTGACCCCAACGATTTGAAACGAGCCGTGCAGGGGATGACCATCTCGCAACAACAGCAGCAACTGCAAGGTCTCGGACCTTATGGGGTTCAGAAGGGCATGTCTCAGCAAGGAAGAGGTGAGTTTACATCGCCTTTAGAGATTAGGACAATATCTGTGCATGCCTTGTCAGTCCGTCTTCTTCCAAGGAGGGATGCGACGTCGATGTCGGTTTTCGAAACTTCCATGTTTTGCGTTCGATGTTTTTACGCTGTAGATCTTTTTAAAATGAAAAAAGTCCATGATAAAAAAATTAATAATAATTTTCAGATATCCATCAGTTGAATAATTTTCAGACCAAAGTGACTAAGGGTGAATAATCGAGTTTTCGTCAAAATAGGAGCCTCTATAGTTTTTGAATTATCGAATCAGATAATCCGAGTTTTGCTAATTGTCCTGGCGATTTTTTCCCTTTGTTTTGTCAGTTAAATCTCGATTAAAATTTAATATCCGAGACCACTTTAAAATGAAATTACTCCCCTTCCCCGACACGTGAACTTCAATGGTTACTAATTCAGTTTTAAAAACATCGATTTTTTTAAACTTCATGGCTTTGGGTCGATGTTTTAATTTTGAGCATCGATTGGTATGTCACATCCCTACTTCTGGACGACCTGGATTTCGGTTTTCTCGGGGTTGACATTTCATTTCTTCTTTTGGGACTCTTCCATCTGTCATTATTTCTACGGTTTTTTAGTGTTATTTTTATTTTCTTCTATACGTGTTGTAAATGGGAAAATAAGTTCATTTCGTGGGTCAACATTTCTTTTAATATTGAGTCTAATGCAGCCTTAGCAGATCCCAGAAAACTCATCTCTGCTGCATGTACTCTTAACCTAACTTTCTTGATAGTGGCTTACAATTATGGGCCTTAGAGAAGTGTAGGTACTATTATTTTGTAAAATTTTATTCGTTTTTTTCCTTGTTTTATTTTTTATATTTTTTAACACATTCACCAATTTATGTGATTTATTTTCTATGTATTCATCCCACTCATAAGGAATATTTACACTAGACTTGGCATCATTTTGTTCAAGAATATTCCTTCCTCTTTCTTGCCCTATACTTACCCCCTTACACTCACACACACTTACATGCACTACACAACCACACATGTAGAGAGACCAGTCGAAGTTTAGAGGGTTTTTTTCCTGGCTGGGGAGGTGCCCCATTGGTGGGAGATACCTGGTGAGGGAAATCCGTAGATGGCAACCAGGAAGGGGATCGGACCAAAAACGAAAGGTAGCCCTGACTGCAAAGAAAAGGGATCATATAGTTTGGTAGTACACAAGAGAAGCTGAGTGAAGCCAAAACAGCATTTTGATAAAACATTCAAAATGTTTGTATTGGCTGGACTCGAGGAAGTTTTGTGTTTGTTGCAGAGGCCGCAGGTCTCTAAGTTAGCTAGAAACTCTGCTAGCAAAGCAAATCAAATTTACCACAATTAAAATAAAAATAAAGAAAACAAAACATTTTGACACCTTACGTAACCCAACTTCCTTAACACCTACGTTTCAAATCACATACATCTATACCACACAATCCTCATATTCCATTTATCAATAAATGCTTTAAGTGTTTCTATATTTAAACCAAAGTCTTTGGGGGCAGGATAGCAGGGAGACCTGAAATATTTAAGTTGCACACTATACTTGGCATCATGCAATACACATTTTTATTAATATTTAGTTTTGTATTGTAAAGTACTATTATTGATTGGTCACAGCAGTTTTAATCACATTTTATCGAAATATATTTAATGTTCTTTCTCTGAATTTTGCAGATGGCTATGGCAAAGTAATTGGCGAGAGGATTCTTCAAGACCATAAAACTGGTGGTTTAGTTCACGGTACAGGCACTCAGGATGACTTCCATGCTAAGCCAACCGGTGTGCCGGCCAACAAAATCAACATCAAGGACAAGGAAGAGTTGTTCCTACCAGAATTTGCTGGTAGCAAATCGGATCCTAAATATCAGACACTTCCTTACAACACCAAGTTCACCGTAAACTACCTAGCAACAGCTCAGAATAAAGCGGCCCAGGATAAACAACGAGAAGCTGCTGATGACAGACGGAATGAAGATAATCACAAAAATGTTGTCAACAACATTAACAATATTAATAACAATCTCAATAACAACAATCATAACAATGCTTTGCAACAGCAGCAGCAACAACAGCATTTGATGACTGTAAGTATTACTTGAATTTACATCTTGCTACCAGCCTAGCATTAAATAATAAAATATGAAGTCTTTAGCACCAGGGCAGGGATGGTGTTTGTATAAGTGATAAACCAATAATTTCATTATCCATAAGACCTTGAACGGTATAAGTTGAATTACTCAAAACAAGCATTATATAATAAGATTAAATGTAGCAGATCTCACAAACAGTGGTGCTACAATATATACAACAACTTTATTGTGGTATTTGTAAGTTTTTCAATTTTCAAACATTCACAGAATTCAATGAAAATGAGACCTGTGCCGTTTTCATAAGCATACTGCTCTATCATTGCCACAAGATCTAAACTTTCTTATTCCTGAATAAAATATCATTTTATTCTGTGACATAAATTACAACTGGTAATTCAAATTCAGTAGCTTGGACACCTTGTTGCTTTTGTAAAATACTGTTGTGACTAAAGAAGAAAAAGAAAAAAAATTAAAAAGCAAAAAATGAGATTTTAAAGGAAATTTGTCGAAACAAAATTGTATGGAATAAATTTTTATTTGTCATTATACCAATTGCCGTTTGATGGCAGATTCTTGATGGCTATTTCAAGGACAGAGATTGCTATAAAATTTCACTCTCTTACACAAAATAGTTTTTTTGCATTACAACACTATCCTGGAAAAGCAACAGTTACCACCAGGTGTGAAACATTATCCCTTGTGAATAAAACTTCATTTTACTCTCTTGTACCAAAAATTACTTTAATGTAACTTAAAAATGATTTGTGATTGGGGGCCAGGATTTGTTTAAATTTTATTTTATTTTTATTTATTATTATTATTATTATTATTATTATTATTATTATTATCCAACAGGCATATAATGCCTAAATATATAAAATTTCATATATACATATTCGTTTGTCATATAATAAGTATTGTCAATTGTTGCATATCTATCCAGTGAAATCTAATATGAGTTGTTTGATCATTTTAGTGCTTACCAGGGAGGAAAAGGATTAAAATTTAAGCCAAAGGAAAGGTTGAAAATTTTTGGGTTTTTTGTCGGGGAGTAGAGGGAGAACAGGGTGAAGAATTTGGAATGAGTGAGTGAAGAGAAACAGAACTTAGCGTAGGAGTAGTTGGAGCGAATGAAAGAAAGTGAGTGTGGAGGAAAAGCAGTGAAGGATGTAGTGAGTGAGAGAGAGAGATGAAAAGTGTGTGAGTGAAGAGGTGAATTAGATAATGAAGGATGTGGAGAGAGAGAGAGAGAGAGAGAAGAGGGGGAACAGTGAGTGATGCGAGAAGGAAACTGCGAAGGGATGAGTGAGTGAGTGAGTGAGTGAGTACGTAAGTAAAGGAATTGTGGGGTAAAGGTGTGAATGAGGAGTGTGTGACGTGAGTGAGCGGTTGAAGAGTAAGAGAGGGAGAGAGAAAGGCTGCGTCTTGCGATTCGTCTTTCTGCATAAAGTTGAAAGACGAACGCGTAGCTTTGAAAGGCTTCACTTGTTTCCTACGCTTGTTTCATGGACAATTAATTATATTGTCGAATCAACAATGCCATCGATACATGTATCCCGTGTGTCTAAATGATGTGTATATTGTTATGCGACCAATGTGCAAACGCCTAGAATTGTGAATATTCGCATGCTAACTATGTAGTGAGCGACTATTGCTCATGCAGTAATAGTGGCGACAGTTGTTTTTGCAACTAGTAGTTTGCGACCATGGTCTTGCATACTATTATACTTCGAATATAATTATAGCAGTTCACCAGCTGTTAGGTGTCCATCAAAATTGGAGCTTGAACACTCAACAGATTGACGTACCGCAGTGCACGTACACGATGTCACCGTAACAGTGACGAACTGCCAAAGGACACTTTATATAAATAAAATCGACGTATAATAATTGCCTCGTGCAGTTTAGTTGCGCTCGCATAGGCGAGTACACCTTCATGTTATACTTCGGGTTTTATAACGTGGCGGCGACATCATGGTGCATTTTTTACAACGCTCGCCGCCTTTATAAAACGAAACTTTTTAAATTATTTTGCGGGTCAATCTTCTCAACGGGGCTCACGACGTCAGACATGGCATACTATGTTCAAAAGATTCATTTTATTTAAGGCAGGAGGTGTGTAAAAATGACCTATAGTATCGGCCACAGAGAGAGAGAAGAGAGTGAGAAGAGAGAGAAAGTAGGCGAGTGAGAGAGAGAAAGTGAGCGGAGTGAGAGAGGGAAAGTGAGCGAGTGAGAGAGGGAAAGTGAGGCGAGTGAAGAGAGAGAAAGTGAGGCGAGTGAGAGAGAGGAAGTGAGCGAGTGAGAAGAGAAAGAGAGAGTGAGAGAGATAAAGTGAGAAGTGACACAGAGAAATCAGAGTGATAGAGGCGTGAGGAGTGAGATGAGATAAAAAGAGAACAGTGAGAGTGGACAGAGAGGAAGGGTTGAGAGAGATAGAGTGAGAGTGAGAGGGGAGAAGTGAGAGTGAGGGAGAGAGTGAGAGGGGTGGAAAGTGAGAATGAGGGAGAGAAATGAGAGAGACCAGAGAGAAAGTGAGCGAGACAGAGAGAAAGTGAATAGAGACAGAGAGAGAAGTGAGAGACGAAAGTGAGAGTGAGAGAAGAAAGTGAGAAGTGAGAGAAGTAAGTGAGAAGAGAAAGTTGTGTTGTGTTGTGAGAGAGATGAAAGTGTGTGTGTGAGAGAGAGAAAGAGTGTGTGTGTGTGTGTGTGTGTGAGAGAGAGAGAGAGAAGAGAGAGAGAGAGAAGAGAGAGAAGAGGCGAATTATCCGTGTGGCCGTCTTGGCAGTACCACAAGCTGATACGCCGGCAGAGCGCGCGCGTGGCGCTGCAGCGGGAGGCGCTGGCGCGGCGCCAGGCGCGAGATGCGGCGCCGTGGACGCGCGCATCGGCGAGCTGCAGGCGCGCCTGCAGCGCAAGCGCCTGCTCCAAACGGCGCAGCTGGCGCAAGCAGGCCAGCTACTGCAGCAGCAGCAGCAGCAACAACAGCAACAACACCAAAGCAGCAGACAACAGCAACAAGCAGCAACAACAGCAGCAGCAACGGCGTTGCAGCCGTCAGGTGGGTCCCGCGTTCAGTCGTTCAGTGCCTCTCGTCTTCTCTTATTTGATTTTAATGTATGGAGTAAGTGCTTAATAAACTAAGTGCTCATTCAATTTGTGGCCACTGTCATTGCATTATAAATTTTTTTAGCATTCAGCGATTAGTCATTCTTCATTTACTTGTTATTTCATCCTCTTCTATTCGTTATACACTCAGGAAATATTCATCGTTGATTGCATATCATTCCCTATTCAATCTCATTCAATTCAAGTTCATTTGTCATTCTTTAATTCAGTCGTCATTCGCTCATGCTTTCATCATTCGCTCGGTTTTATTATATTCGCTCATTCATTTATCGTAGACGCATTCATCATTCGCTCATTTGTTTACTATTTGATTAAAACTAATTATTTTCATTCTCATATATTCCTGCGTTAAATTACGCAAACTTCCCACGACAATATCGGAAGCAATGTGTCGAAATTTGCTGTGATTCTCGATATGATCCAAATATCAATATCGTATTTTGCGTTAGATATTTTGATGATAAGGGAGTTTAAGCATGGGAAAGCGTCATAAGCAATCGATTTCGCGCATGTGCAAGTTCGTGTTTCGGCATCACTTTTAAGCATTCTGAACGTCACTTTTGTTGCATCTTCGCATTCGCAGTAGGTCGCAGGGCTTTCGATATCTTGTTACGCTGTGCCGAGTTTCAACTCGCCTTTTGATGCCGCCAAGTACGGATTCTAAGCAAAGGCATCCGTAGCTTTCGCTCAAGTACCGGGATATCTTAAGCAAAGACAACGCTAGCCTTTCAAGTTCCGATATGCGAAAACAAACATCACTTAGCTTTGCCAAGTAACGATATCTGAAAGCAAGGGCATCGCTAGCCTGTTGCCAGTATCCGATTCTAAAGCAAAGGCATCGCTAGCTTATGCAAGTACGATATCTAAAGCAAAGGCATCACAGCTTTTGCAAGTACCGATATTCTAAAGCAAGGCAGCGCTAGCTTTCGCCAAGTCCGATTCTGAGCCAATGCTCACTAGCACTTTCCCAAGTAACTGATGTTCCTAAAGTTTAACAGCATCGCTGCCCTTGCCAAAGTACCGATATCTCAAGCAAAGACAAACGCTAGCTCTTTCCAAGTGCCGATATCTAAACGCAAATGCCATGCACTAGCTTTTTCCAAGTATGATATGAAAGTAAAGCATCACTATGCTTGCAAGTACCGATATCTAAAACAAAGCCATCGCTAGCCTTTGCCAAGTACCGATATCTAAAGCAAAGGCATCGCTAGCCTTTGCCAAGTACCGACTATCTAATGCAAAGGCATTCGCTATAGCCTTGTTTCGTACTCATATCTAAAGCAAAAGCATCACTAGCCCTTTGCCAAGTAACGATATCTATTGCAAAGGCATTCGCTATGCTTGACAAGTACCGACTATCTAAACAAGAGGCATCTCTAGCCTTTGCCAAGAACCGATATCTATAGCAAAGGCATCGCTAGCCTTTTGCAAGTACCGATATCTACAGCAAAGTGCATCATAGCCTTTGCAAGGACCGTTTCCTAAAACAAACGCCCACTAGCCTTTGGGCAAAAAATTTTAAACGATTAAAAATCACAAGCAAAGGCATCGCTCGCGGGATGAAGCAGTGAGTCCGACCGTGCGTGTGTGCGTGCGTGTTTGCAGCGCGTTCGGCGGTCGTCGGCGCGCTGGGCGGCGGCGTGGGCGGGGTGGGGCGCTGGCGCGGGGCGCGGGCGGCGGGGCGGCGGTGGGGCGCCGGGCAACGGGAAGCCGCGCAGCGCGGGTCAACGTGGCGCGGTGGAGCCCTACCACGCAGTGCCGTGGCCGCGTCGTCTCGGCCGCTCGCAGCCGCCCACGCAGCAGAGCCAGCAACAGCAGCAAGTTTCAAGGTGCGTGCCCCTTGTCCGGGCGTCCAGCTCGATCCCTTAGTCTTCTCTCTAATCTCGCTCCCTGCCTCTCTCCCCTATGCTCGTCTCTTTCCTTCTCTCTCTCTCTCCCTTTCTCCCTTCCTCTCTCTCCTTTCCTCTCTCTCTCCCTTCCTTTCTCCGTTCTCTCTCTTCCTTCCTCTCTCTCTCTTCCCTCTCTCTCCTTCTCCTCTCTCTTCCATCTCTCCAATGTCGTCCCTATTTCATTCCTCCGCCCCTCTCGCTCCCCTCTCTCTCCTCTTTCACGTCTCTCCTATCCAGACCCCTTCTCTCACACTCACTCGCATCTCTCTCTCTCTCTCACTCTCATCTTCTCTCTTCTCTCTCTCGTCTCTCTGCTGTCTCTTACCGTCATTCTCTGCTCTTGTGGCTCTCCTCTGGAAAATCCTAACAACCCGACGTGTAGGTGCGGCACAGGATATATGTTCTAGCGGGATGGAAAACCGCCACTCCGTGATATAGCACGCACTACAACTTACGGACTATGTCCCATAGCATTGACGCTCCGGAAAAACTGAAATAATCAGTTTCCTTCTGGCTCTCTCCTTCTAGCCTCTCTCTCTCTCTCTCTCTCTCTCTTCTCTCCTTCTCTCTTCTTCTCTCTTCCTCTGTCCTCTCTGTTTCTCTAACTATCCTACTCTTTTGCTCTCTCCGTCTCACGCTTGTCTCCCTCTGCTTTATCTAGCTTCCCTTGTTTAGTCTGACTTCTTGCCGTGTTCTCTGAGTCTTTTCATAATTCCTCTCTCTATGTCTCTCCCACTTTTTTCCGACTTCCTACTTCTCCTTTTTCTGTTTTTAGCTAAGTCTCGTCTAGTCTTGCGTTTCTCTCTGTCCTCTCTTCTTTGTAATCTCCGACTTCTATTTTAAAATACTTGATTTTAAACTTTTTTTTGGCTTATATTTAAGTAATAATAACATTGTATGTAATGCTGCAGCGATAAAATGGTGATTTTTCCGACAGAAAAACTCGTACTTTGGATACCTGTTCGAAAGTGCGTTTTCAACAAACGTCTGTCTGTCGACTGTCGATAAAACTATCCTGAACCGTTCACCTAGAATTTTTCGCTCCGAAATTGGCGCGTTCCCCGATCGTTTGATTCTAATCAGCACTAGAAGGTCTTCACGAGTTTTTAAAGAAATTTATAAATTTGGGGAGTAAATAAATGCTTTTAGTTTTAAATCGCCAATTCAACATTTCTCAAAATACCTTCAGTTTTTCTCGAGGAAAGCAAAGTAATGCTCTGTTGAATTCTCAGAATTTTCAAGAACTCCAAGAGTTTATATTTTGGATGTATTCCCCTATAACTCAATATAATGACAGATTTTTTTTTTTCTGAATGAAATCTGTTCTTGCAAAATTGAGGTTTTTAATAATGTCATGTAAAGTAATTAACAAAATATTATAAGTTTTCGTATTAATTGGGTGAGGTAAGACGCTTAAAAAATTACATAAACAAGGTTTCTCGAATTCTTTAATTTTTTAAAAAAAGACGTTTTACTTGAAAATCGTTGCTTATTTCGTTAAACTCTGAATTTCGGGATTGAATAATGTTCGCCATTGTTTTTAAAGGTTCGGGAGGACATTATGGTGATCAAGCGACTGTGTAGGGGTTGCGCTAATTACTTCAGAAACCTAAATTTTCGAGTTCGAATCCCAGTGTGCTTAACGATTGAAACACTTTTGCCGGGGTAATCAATATACCGTTACATAATGCTGTGGCAAGAAAGTCGTGCTGTTTCAGTTTCTCGTTTGAATTGTCTTGTTACTGTAATAGTTTATCCTCCTTTCCTCATTTTACTAAATGATTGCTTTGCATTGGCCCAGGTGTCGTGTGTCGGCAGCTTGACCCCAACGATTTGAAACGAGCCGTGCAGGGGATGACGCATCTCGCAACAACAGCAGCAACTGCAAGGTCTGGAAGTTATGGGGTTCAGAAGGGCATGTCTCAGCAAGGAAGAGGTGAGTTTTAGCATCGCCTTTAGATTTAGGGAAAGTCTGTGCTGGGCTTGTCAGTCAGTTTTCTTCAAGGGAGGGATGCACGTCGGATGTCCGGGTTTTTCGAAACTTCCATGTTTTGTGTTCGATGTTTTTACGCGGTAGATCTTTTTATATGAGAAAAGTCCATGATAAAAAAAATTAATAATATTTTCAGATATCCATCAGTTTGAAATAATTTTCAGACCAAAAGTGAACTAAGGGTGAATAATCGGAGTTTTCATCAAAATTAGGAAGAACTCTAATAGTTTTTTGAATTAATGAATCAGATTAATCCGAGTTTTTGCTAATTGTCCTGGCGATTTTTTCCCTTTGGTTTTGTCAGTTAAATCTAGATTAAAATTTAATATCCGAGATCGCGACTTTAAAATGAAATTACTCCCCATTCCCCGACAGTTGACTTCAAGTGGTTACTATTCAGTTTTTAAAAACATCGATTTTTTTAAACTTCATGCTTTGGTCGATGTTTTAATTTTGAGGCATCGATGGCTAATGTCACATCCCTACCTTCTGGACGAACCTGGATTTCGGTTTTTTCTGGGTTGACATTTCATTTCTTCTTTTGGGACTCTTCCATCTGTCATTATTTCTACGTTTTTTTAGTGGCTATTATTTTATTTTCTTCTATACGTGTTGTAAAATGGAAAATAAGTTCATTTTCGTGGGGCAACATTTCTTTTTAATATTGAGTCTAATGCAGCCTAGCAAGATCGCAGAAAATATCTCTGCTGCATGTACTCTTAACCTAACTCTTCTTGATAGTGGCTTACCAATTATGGGGCTTGAGAAACGTTGTAGGTAGCTATTATTTTTGTAAATTTTATTCGTTTTTTTTCCTTGTTTTTTATTTTTTTATATTTTTTAACACATTCACAATTTATGTGATTTATTTTCTAATTTGTATTATCCATATAAGGGAATATTTACACTAGACTTGGCATCATTTTGGTTTCAAGAATATTCCTTCGCTCTTTCTTGCCTATACTTACCTTACACTCACAACACTTAATGGCACTAACACAACACACAATGTAAGTAGAGACGCAGTCGAAGTTTAGAAGGGTTTTTTTCTGGCTGGGGAGGTGCCCATTGGTGGGAGATACCTGGTGAGGGAAATCCGTAATGGGCAACCAGGAAGGGGATCGGACGCCAAAACGAAAGGTAGCCTGATGCAAAGAAAGGGATCATTATAGTTTGTAGTACACAAGAGAAAGCTGAGTAAGCAAAAACAGCATTTTGATAAAACATCAAAATGTTTTGTATTGGCTGGAACTCGAGGAAGTTTTGTGTTTGTTGCAGAGGCCGAGGTCTCTAAGTTAGCTAGAAACTCTGCTAGAAAGCAAATAAATTTACCACAATTAAAATAAAATAAAGAAAAACAAAACATTTTGACACCTTACGTAACCCGAAACTTCTTAACGTACGTTTCAAAGTCAAACATACATCTATACAACAGATCTCATATTCGCATTTTATCAATAAATGCTTAAGTGTTTCTATATTTTAAACCAAAGTTTTGGGGGCAGGATAGCAGGGAGAACCGAAAGATTTAGTTGCCAACACACTATACTTGGCATCAATGAATACATATTTTTATTAATTATTTTAGTTTTGTATTGTAAAGTACATTATTGATTGGTCAACAGGCAGTTTTAATCACATTTTATTGAAATAACTATTAATGTTCTTTTTCTGAATTTTGCGTGGGTTGGCAAAGTATTTGGGCGAGAGGATTCTTCAGGACCAAATAAACTGGTGGTTAGTTCATGGGTAGAGGCACTGGAATGAATTCCAGCTACCCAACTGTGTGCCGGCAACAAAATCACATCAACGAGACAAGGAAGAGTTGTTTTCTAATCGCAGAATTTGCTGGTAGCACATCGGATCCTAAAAGGTTTATCAAAAAGAAAAAAAAAACCCATTCCCCCTTTACAAAAATAACCAAGTTCACGTAAACTACCTAGCAACAGCTCAGAATAAAGCAGCCCAGGAATAAACACGAGAGCTGCTGATAGAAGACGGAATGAAGAATAATCACAAAAATGTTGTCCAACAACATTAACAATATTAATAACAATCTCAATAACAAAATCAAACAATGCTTTGCAACGAGAGCTAACAACAGAATTGATGACTGTAAGTATACTTGAATTTATTCTTTGCTACGGCAGCCTAGCATATAATAACATGTGAAGTCTTTACCACTAGCGCAGGGATTGGTTGTGGTGTATAAGTGATAAACAATAATTTATTATCCATAAGACCTTGAACGGTATAAGTTTGAATTACTCAAAAACAGCATTATATAATAAGTTAACATGTAGCAGATCTTCACAAATAGTGGTTGCTAACAATAGCACAACTTTATTGTGGTATTTGGTAGTTTTTTCAAGTTTCAAACATTCACAGAATTACAATGAAAATGAGACCTGGTGACGTTTCAAAGCCTACTGGCTCTATCATGCCACACAGATCTAAACTTTCTTTTCTGAATAAAATTCATTTTATTCTGTGACATAAATTACAACTGGTAATTCAAATTCAGTAGGCTTGGAACACCTTGTTGCTTTGTAAAATTACTGTTGTGACTAAAGAAGAAAAGAAAAGAAAATTAAAAAGCAGAAAATGAGATTTTAAAGGAACTTTGTCGAAACAAATTGTAATGGAATAAATTTTTATTTGTCATTACTATCAATTGCCGTTTGATGGCAGATTCTTGATGTATTCAAGACATACGAGATTTGCTATAAATTTCACTCTCTTTACACAAAATGTTTTTTTTGCATTAAACACTATCTGGAAAAGCAACAGTTACACCAGCGTGTGAAACATTATCCCTTGGTGATGAAAATTCATTTACCTTGTACCAAAAATTACTTTAATGTACTTTAAATGATTTGTGGATTGGGGGCAGATTTGTTAATTTTTTTTATTTTTATTTATTATTATTATTATTATTATTATATTATTATTATTATCAATCAGGCATATAAATGCTAAATATATAAAATTTCATATATACATATTCGTTTTGTCATATAATAAGTATTGTCATTGTGCATATTCTATCCAAGTGAAATCTAATATGAGTTTTTGTTTGATCATTTTAGTATTGATTGTATTTAGAGTCAATCAATTTTCATTCATATATGTAATTGGTGATTCTGGCTAAAGTGGTATAGCAGAAATTAAGAAATAGTCGGTTTCTTACAATTCAAATTT
>BOPP01000163.1:1946728-1969798 GCA_017312745.1 Gryllus bimaculatus
TTGAGTGCAATGCTTTCTGCACAGGTGCATAGCATTCCCATCCCCTCGCTGTCTGCAGCCAACAAAGGCCACGCAACCACTGTCATGGCGGCAGGAGAACCGATGACTGGCAACGGGCTGCAGTTCGGTCACACCGGTGGCAAAGTTCCTCCACCCATGCAGCAAAGCCAAGGAGGATTGGGGCAGAGGTGTGTTACAAAAGTGGACAGTGAAAATATATAAGCTCCTCAGAAACTTGCACAATTTCTTTTGGTGTCAACAAAATAAATTAAAATGTAATAATTAGGGCTTACACTTTTAGGTAAATACATATTTTTCCTACTTATACTGTGATTTAATCAAAGCTGCCTCTGGTAGATCATAAGCTGTTACGGTGCTATCCAATCAGGACCTTACACATCACTACAGTGACGTCACTATGTTGGTGTTCAACCTTCCGATTGGATGACACCGAAACAGCTGAGTTATGTCAAAGGCAGCTGTGAATAAATCCAAGTATAATCTTAAGTGTTAAAAGTTTAGTGGAAATCCAAGTTGCACCCATAGTTTCTATATACTAAATTGCATATTAGCTAAAATTAAATATTTTGATTAAGTGTCATGAAATGAATATTCTCATACTTAGATATTATTACATATTTTGCTAAATTTTATATGAGTAAATGAGTATTTTGAGAATGTTGTAAGTTTAATACTTTTGAGTTTTTGGATATATGGTGAGAGACATGTCAGTTTTGAATGCAGTGGTTGGTCACATCACATTTTACTAGGGGACTCTTGGGATTGATTGCAATGAGTCTGTTTCATAACATGTCAAAACGAATGAGGACCATTACACTACTGTAACACTACTGTCGATTCAGGCAATGACACTCTAAGCTATAACAATCACTCATAACACAAGTAGCTTCCAAAATTCCTCAGAGTGCACAGATAAAATGTGAAGAGTTCTAAAGAGGATGGCATCAAGTATTACTTTGAGACTTTCCTCCATCTCGGTTACTGGTTTCCATATGAGTCATAAAAAATACTTTTGTCATTTACACACGTTTTTCACTTTTTAAACACATTAAAAAAAAAAGTTCTGACACTTAAACGCATTTTTAAAAAAAACCTAATAGTTTGAGCACTAGTAATAATATTGTGTAATCACCTATGTTTCAGATCATTTGCTGTAGGCTTCACTACAGGAGGTCTCCCGAGAGGGCAGCCGATTGGAGGATCCTCCACAACCTCTTCAACCTCTTCCCTTTCCACAAACAGCAGTGCGTCGGGAGGACACCAGGTGAGTAACGTTTCAAAGTGACCCTCCTCCCATGAGTTTAGATTGTAATGTATTAGATTGAATGGTAAACAGCATTTTGGAAGCTGCATAACTTTGCTTGATACTCTTAATAAATCATAGCAGAATGGTTGTTTAGTTGGTAACTGACACCTGAATTATCAAATGAAATTGAAATTGAGGTATTTCTATTGTTTTGTTTTGCTTTTTTTACAACAGACTAAAACCAATTAGAAAAGGTTTTATTTTTGGTAGGAAGATGAATATTTGGCTAAGTTCCAACTCCTAGCTCATTTAATTCGGGTGCTCTCTGTAGCCAACCTCCAGTGCAGAACTAGTCAATCTTGAGCAGGCACGTCTCAATGGTGTCTCTTTTAGCTAGGCCTCAGAAGAGAGGGTTGCAGCCAGAATATCATTATTAATCAGGTGTCATATGGCTTCTGCTACATCCTACGTTTCAACTTCCACAGCATCATTTCCTGGGCATCTTTCTGATTCAGGTTCCTCTTTGCCATTACTGTTTTTAGAACTCCACGATTTGCAGTTGGATTTTAGTGTACAAACTTGAGTTTCAAGGTCACTCTACTACCCTTCATACCAGTTGGGCCAGCTAATGCAGAGGAAGAGGGTTACAAGTGGAAGGACAAAAACAAATTACACATTTGAATGATGTGCATAATAGAGTAAATTGAGAACATAAAAGCCCAACACCGATTATTCTGTTCTCAAAGCTCATATCTGAAACAGTGAATCTAAAAAATCTTTATATTGAGAAGCAGCATATTGTCAATACTATGGCATATATTTTCTGCGCGAGTACTTCATAGATAACAGGATGCAGGTTAGCAACATTGTGTGAAGTGCCTCGATTTCATGTCAAAGTTATGGGGAACTTTAGAATCTTGAAAACTAGAATTGATTGTTTGTTCATATGTTAGTGAGATAATAGATTAAATGTGTGTTGAGTGAATATATAATTAAAAAACTTCAAGAGATTTAAGGATACAGAATTATCCTGTCATTTGAGTTTTTTGCAACAAAATGTTTCTTTGTAAATTATTTGAATTATATCCAATATTGTGGGGAGTAAGAACTCACCTTTCTGCAAAGCCAAGTAAACAAGTATTCTTCTTCCTGTTTTATTATTATGGTCTTATTTTGCAAGTGTTCTAGAGCTTCCTTTGGTATATTTAATGACTTCCAAAAATTATTTATTTTTAACAATTTTACTCAATATAATTCATGAATCTGTGTAATAACGTCATTGCATCATGTATTTGAGCATGTGTGGTGTCTGATGGTAGCTTTGAATTAAGTTGAAGTGTCACTGTTGCTTTAAAACACTCCAAAAGGATTGTGGTGATGGAAAATCTTTAATTCTTGTGATGATTATGAATTTCTTTACACAGTTCAATAACTAGAATAACACTGATGACAATAGATCTTTGCATGTATTAATTCTTGGTGTGCTTGTAGTAATTAGACAATTTTGGAAATGGAATTGTAATTATTGAAATAAAACATTTAAAATTACGGATAAATCATGTGGTTTATTCTGTGTGCTTTTCCATTGAGTTGCTTCTGTATTGAAGGTAACAATATTGTTCTTTCTATGAATGAATAATTTTAAAAGAATTTCCTTATCATGGATTTCTTAGACAAATTTGTTCATAAATTTGCCACTTTTATTTGGAGTAATTTGACAACAAAAAATAATGAGGCAAGTATTCTGATTCTGAATGCAATGAATTGTTTTACTTAATTTTAAGAGAGAAAGATACCATTATTTCTGTTCATGGATATGTATCTTTCTCTGTTTGTTATATAAGTTTAAAATATTTTTTTGATAGAGATTTTATGTTCACAATTTAAATTCATGATTTGATTAATACATAGAAATTTGTAAACACCATAAAATGCCTTAGCTTCATTTGAAGTTTAAAGAATATGAAACAGATTTATTTTTATTTGACAGTTCTTTTCATGTGTTAAAATTGAATTGTACTCTGCATGTTAAAGAAAACCTATGATGTAGAAATGTACAATAAAGAAAACGACAGATTTGTAATTCTAGATAAGGGTCTTATCTTAAAGTTTAAAAATTAACAACAAACAGTTTTTGTCAACATATGAGAGTGAAATTATGATAACAAAATAAAGCCAAATCTTCAAAATTTTGTACTGAATTACAGAACAAGGGAAATTTAAGCTTGTGTATATACTCATAATTGGTTTTGAGATTTTAAATTAGATGAACTAAATACATTTGCCCATCTCCTGTTTAATTCTCATTAAATCAAAAACAACCATTTCAACATTTGCAAAATATAGTAGCATTAATTTAAGCAATGTTGAGAACACTTTTCTGGTAAATAAAGTTTCATTTAAATGAAAGGAGTACATAAAAATTATGTCTGTTAAACTTGTTTTATGCCTAAACCATTATTGCAACAAAATCAAGTCATAAAGGAGGGCATTATCACATTAAAAAAAACAGTTTGCAATACATACTATTCTGCCTACTAATATGATATATTCAAACACAAATTTCACTTCTGTATAAATATGTAATTTTACATGGGTGTCAAAGCTTTAATTGCCCTTTTTTTTAATTCCCAAAACTTCAACAATTCTCATTCATGGTTTTGGCATATGGGGGACTAAATTACATTAGTCCATTTTCTTTGGTTTAATTAAACACTTTATTTATCTAGCAAAGGAAATGTATTGACTGAGCAGATTGATTAACATTTACTAACTGCTTTCAATTGTTTTGCAATTTGC
The DNA here is from genome assembly GCA_017312745.1 of Gryllus bimaculatus. Classification (NCBI taxonomy): domain Eukaryota; kingdom Metazoa; phylum Arthropoda; class Insecta; order Orthoptera; family Gryllidae; genus Gryllus; species Gryllus bimaculatus. The sequence continues at coordinate 1,950,795 of BOPP01000163.1, forward strand.
TTGCTGTAGTGTGTGCATGAACTGTGGAGCATGTTGGGAGTTGGTGGTGGTATGTTGGCAGGGCCGCTCTGCGCATGTGGTAGCTCTACACCCAAAGCATGCTGCATCTAACTGCAGCATCATGGTGCCGTGGTCTTTTGAAACAATGCCTATGCCACTCATAATGTCTCCTACTATGCAGGTGAGGAGTTGAAAGAAGCAGTCCCATATTAACTCATTTGGAAGTCCCAAGCATTATACTTTTTATGATCTCTAATACGAGGATATAAAGAAAGCCAGGAGGAGATGATTAAGAAATAAAATGGCACATTTAGACATTAAATGACTATTTTGTGCAAAACAAGACAAAATTTTGAATTCTCAAATAAAAACCAATATTCTTTATGAAGTGTTATTAAAAATAAAAGTTTTCAGTGTTTAATAATTATGATATGAGTGATAAAAATGGTATTTTATTTTGTGAGTAGGATAGGTTGTGACACAAGGTCGATAGACCTAGTGGCATAATCGTACAGGCTGAATAAAATCAATTTTATCACTTATGTATACATTATTTTTTAGATAGAAAGCCTTACTGACTTTCAATTTTAATGTAATTCATGATAACAAATGACTTACTAATTATGTCCAATGTTACATTAAGATCAGGAGTAGCTGATGCAGTCAGATGAACGTTGTCTTCTTTGTTACATTCACAGTTTTATCTGAATATTTGAGAAACATCTCACTTTTAGCATTAGTGTTAAAAATTGAACTTTTATCATGCTGTGCATGCCCTAAAAGTTATCACTTTAGCTAGTAGCTTTCTAAAAAGTAATTTTCTATTGTAATAATTTGAAAAACTAATAAATATTTAATAAAAACACCCCAAAGCAAATGCTTACTTAGCTTCTTAAGACATCGAGCTTTAGAGTGAAAATTGTAGTTGGTTTCTCAAATGTGCTTGGATTTGAAAAAAAGATTTAATACCTTTCCCCCATTTTTGTTAGCAAGGGCTAATCCAATGACAATGTGAGTCTGTTTATTTCTGGTGGTGTTCACCTTGCTGTGCATATACAGGATATGACTAAGACAGGAATAATTGGAGGACTTAATTTTACTGAGAATTTAGTCAGGGTACTTCACAACATGCTGGCCCTCGAACCACTGATGCAATCTGAGAAGGGATTGCTTTCAGAACCATTTAGAACTAATTAGACAGATATGTTACTTTGACCCACCCCGTCACCTGAAAATTTTAAGTGTTCATGATATTTTTGTTTTGCTATTCAAATGAAATACTGAAAATAAAATTCAAGTAGTTACAAAAATGTTCCCAAAAAACTCAGCGGATTGTTTAGTTTCAACGTACTGCATTTTTTCCACAGAAAAAATAGTTTATAATCTTTTAAATTTGTACAATATGATTTTTGCAGGTTGATTGAAATTAGCATTTTAATATTTGTTGATTATTTCTTAATTTGTATAGTTGAAGTTTGTAATTACAGAATGCATTGATTCAGTTCAAAACTGATTTCATTATGTTCGAACTTTGTGTAATAAACTTTCTCATTATGGTAAGAAGAACAATTTATATAAAATGCTTCACCTTCAATAATGTTTCATAGCTTTGGGGGACGAGGGAATTATTTCCTTTTGGGTTGTTTCAATTTACTTATAAGTATTAAATGTCTTTATTAATCGCACATTCACTTTTTTCTGTTTTGAATAGAAACCTGTCAGCAGTGTGGCACCTACATCAGTACAGCACCAGAAACCGTCACCTATTTACCAAACGTCATCGACGAAAATTCAACCTGTGCAACCTCAAACACTTAGCTCCACACCTCAGGTACAAATCCTTTGTTAAATCTGTATTTAGAATATAGCTAGAGTAGAGCAGGTCCTGGGAATTGGGATATGGAGGATATGATCCAATAGTTTTAAATTCTAAACATTTGATGAGGCCCCAAGGACATGATGGAAGTGTATTGATTAGCTTTTAACTTTCTTGGGTCACGTCATGCAAGCGTCACGTCATTATTATTAATTATTACATTGGTAAGAACCTAATTTCAATCGTACAATAAGAAAATGTTTCGTTAAGTTGGACTTGTCCAAATTATAAAACAGAAAGAACAATTATATTAAAATAATAAAATGCAATGAAATAATAAAATGCAATGTTACATTAGTTTGTCTAATAAATACAAATTAATTTAAAATCAATGTAGTTCAGCATTACAAAATTATTATCTTTATAAAACATATGAAATTATTTTCTGATGACATCAAATTAATCATATTCATATGTAAATGGTGTTTTGTAGAAAGCAACCCATCCTCAAAATACCTTGAAATGCATAACAACCTGCTTTCAAAAATTGACTTTCATTTATATAGTTATGTAGTTACATAAACAGTGGTAGCGGATGATGGTTAATTTATGCTTACGCATACAAATTTTTGTAGGGATCATATACTTCAATTCATTTACATGTTTTTACTTTTATTTATAAACAATCTTGATAATTAGTAAACTCTGTGACTAAAGTTTTCCTCTTCCAATTCTTACAGACATGATTGTACATAATTATTAAAGAATAGGAATAAAGAATTCCTAATAAAGAACTAATCTGGCATCTTTGATAATTGAGTTCCCAAGTTTTTTATAGCTTTAACTAGAACTTGGTGGCAATGTTTTTTTGTTTGTTTTTCCTTCTCCTTCCTGTGTAAATTTGACCAATGTAGAGTTGTGAGGTATACTAATATGCCTGATGTAGTAGAATATGTAATTTCTTTTTTGGTATTACTCAAATCGCTTTTCTGCTCTCAGGGTATCTTGAGAGACTTGCGAGGGGAGCTCTCCCCACCGCAGAGCACTTCAACACCTGTGGGAACGCCTGACCTGCCGTTGCCTCCGAGCGCCACTGGCCACGAAGCCCCGGCAGGGGGTCTAGGAAAGCCTGCTCTCCCACCGAAACCAACAGTGCCTGCCAAACCCACGCCGCCGCCCAGACAGACTCAGCACTTTACACCCTCGCACGGGCGTGCTGGCTCTGGAGAGGGTGCTGATGTCGGGGACTTGGCTGTGGGCATAGGACGTGTGCAGCCTACCAGGTGAGAAATCTTAGTTAATTTAGCTATGTAAACTATATGGTAAAAAGTCCAACATGGCATTTGTAGCAAAGCATATGATCAACACAAGACAGACCTTTTCCATATTTTCATCAAAATTAAGAGATGCCAACCAACAGACTTGCCAGATATATTATTACATTTTATATTTTTGTATTGTTTGTATTGTCTGTCATTTGTAATTGTATTTAATGAGCATTAAATAATTTTTCATTTGCAATCGCATCTTTGGTGGCTTTGGTGATGTAACGGTTAGCATATAGGACTGATATACTTAAGTTTGCGATTTCTGACCTGATCAAAGCAGTGAACTTTTAAGGGTAAAAACATCTTTCGTATGCCTTGTAGATTCATTTCATGTGAAAGATCGTCAAGCCTAAAAAAAGTCTCTGAGCAAAATTCAATTCTTCTGTTTCATTATCCAAGTGATTCCTTCTTTCTAGTTACATAATAACAAGATTACCGTTGGAACCTAGAGTGGAACGAACTTTCCCTTGAATTTGGTATAAACATGACAAGCTGGTGACAATTAAATAACTACACTACTTTGTGGAGAATTACATATGATATACTGGTATTTGTATTATTATGTGTAAATTGTGTATTTATTCCAAGTTTTATGGCCTGTATCGTGAAATGAACTTCTTGATATTTTATGGTATATGTAATTGAAATAATCGCTAACATTTCTGATGTTGATGCATCAAAATTCTTTTTCTTTTAATTTCTCATAATTTTCAGTTCTTCATAAGCATTGTTAAATTAATTCTGACAAATAATTTTGTAGGGCGTCAGCGGAGCACCCGATTGCGAAGCTGACACAGCCTGTACCAGAGGACAGTGGAGGAGGAACAACACCCAACAGTGGGCCTCCACCTCCGCCTCCTACGAGTGAACCTCCGCACGAGGAACCCTCCGTTCCAACGCAGACACCCTCTTCTGTTCAACAGCAGCAACAACCACCGCAACAAACACAGCAACAGCAGCAGCAGCAGCAACAGCAACAAAGACGAACCGGTGGAAGCTCAGGTAGGCAACTATCATGATTCAGAAGAGAGGAGGGATGTAAAAAGTATTTTCAGTTAGGGGCCTTTCAGAAAATACTTTCATAATTTTTATTACTTTTGTCTCCTCTAAAATAACTTATATCTTAAACATCTCCTGGAGATGAACCTTCTGTTATGGCTCGTCTCTCCTACTTCCTCAGATAAATGAAAATAACCCTGTTAAAAATGTTAGTAACATTTTATATATTAATTGATTTTATATAATTATTTATTTATTTATGGATTCATAGTAATTGAATAATAAGTATTACAATATTTAAAATTTTCAATTTGTAATGTGAGAAAATAATTATCACTTGCTTATAAGGTGAAAAGCAGGTTTTGATATATTATATTGCAATTTCTTCATAAACTTGCTAGGACATTTTATCTCTAATTAAAAACACTTCATTTTCATCAAACTGCTAAAAATGATCTTTATGACTTAAGAGATGTCTCATATAAATTAAAATGTTTTTAAAGCCTGTAACATTTTGTCAATTTCTTGAATCCATAGGATTATCATACGTCTTGACTTGAAAAGAAATTTGTGGATTATAAAAATTATTCATCAGGCCTTATTAACTCTTTTCTCTTATACTAAAACATAATTTACTGTATTCTCGTTGTCCTCAAAATTTCTGTTATTCGTCTTTGTAATCAGTTAGGAAATTTGAATTTGGATTGGCAATGGTGTTGTTGATGGAATATATAAAATATATAATTGCTCATTGGTTGGGTTTGTGCTTGTGCAGGAGACGGTCTGCCAATCATCAAAGCGCGTCCCCTCACAATCAAGAAGCAGCCTGCCTCCGAACACCCGAAACTAAAGGCATCTGCCAGCTACGGAGGCAGCACGGGTAGCACATCTAGCAGTTCCTCGGGAAGTAGCAGTGGTAGCGGAGGAAGCAGCAATGGTGAGGGTTGCCATTATTTAGAGCTTTAAAAAGACCATTTAAACCCTGCCACATATCATTACTGTAATGCTACAATTAAGTAATTCAAATTTTTACACTTTTGAGGTAGAGGCAGACCACTAAGGAAGTGGCAACTGCAGGAACACTTGGAAGACTAATAATCTACCAAGAATGCTATAATAAACCTACTAATGGAAACAGGCTGTAAAGCCTAGATCATGATGATACATTTTTGACTTTTCTTTAAAGGTAGAGTAGGTAACTCAAAATCATAAAAAATATTTACCAAGTTGGATCACTAAGATACCTAGTGCAGTAGCGGAATGTGATGAGCTGTCATAATTGGAGTCGTACGCCATGCTTTGTGTAGTATTTAAATATTAACATGTTTCTTTTCTCTAGTATTAGTCCTGTGCATTGTGCAAGACCTCCCCATTGAGTACACTGGTTTTGACGGGGTGGGTTAAAAAATGCGATGTACTCCATCATAGCACCCCAGTTCAGACTGGAGAAGATAATGTTCATTATGATGAAAGGGAAAGATCATGCATAATCCATTGCCAGTGGTACAGGGTGCTACTGTGGCAACTACTTGAAAGAGAGCAGGGAGACCACAGGAACAACTGATTCAAGGCAGTCACCCTTTGAACTTGATTCTGACAGCTGCCAGAAACTTGCTGACATTAATCAAACCACGTACATTTTTGACACTCTGCCTGGATCAAATCCAAGATCTCTTAATTCTCTCAAGTAAGGTATTATTAATTCACTTGCTGCTACAGGGGTTAGTTTTAAACCTCAAGGTTGAATTTTGAGGGCTCATTTGTATTACGAAATAAAAAGTATTTAAACGGGAGAAAATCTCATTTGTAGTTGTAAGTCTCTTACAATCTTTCCAAAATAACAACAATTATAGACTTGCCCATGAGGGCACTGGTGTGAAAACACTGTTCAGGTATTGCTTTTTGGGAGAGAGAAAAAAACACTATCACATAAAATTTCTTTCAATTTGCCAATAAACAATGTAATTTAACCAATAAAAATCAGACAACATAAAAAAAAGACTTTGCTTTGGATATCCATTGGTAAATGGTGTCAAAATTAGTTGCCAAAAACGTAATTCAGAAAAGCGTTAAACATTTGGAAAGATAAGTTATTAATGTAAACATCAGAATAAATGTGAAATTTTGTCAACATTGTTTTGTATCCAACGGCATGTGGCTATGGACCATATTCTTGCAGTCTATTGTAACACAAAATCCAACATTTTGGTCTTGAAGAATTTCAAGGCATCAAACCAAAATCAGAAAACATTTCAGTAGTAAGATAAAAATTAAAATTATTTTTTCATGAAATGTATTGTTGGAATCATTACTGATTGAAAAATTTTTGGTTTTTCAAAGTTCTTCATAATATCATGCAACATTTGCACCGGGTTCACTATTCAATAAGTGATTCAAAGTGTAAATAACAGATGTTTGAGTTGTTGCATGGTTTTGAAATACAAAGATAAAATAACCTCTTTTGTTTTATCAGATGTATCGGTCAGAAAAGTGACTTTTTTTTTACTCTACATATTTTTGCCCGAGAATTCCTATAGTATAATACTTCAAAGAAAGTATTTTCAAAAAAGAGATATTCAGTTTTTTGTATTACATACATTAAAAAAAGGGGGGAGGGGACCATTTAGTACCATCTCAATTCAGAACCAAAATGTTTTGTTATCACAAAACAACACACAGGATTTTGCTAACTGAAACTGAAATCGAAGCATTATTTGAAGTGGTTAGATGCCTTGGAAAATCTACAAGTGCACTTAGATGTGAAAAGAAAGCTGTGTCTGAAGCAAAGAACATAATCTGCTGCAGGTGTGCACGTGAGCATTAACCGACGAATCGAAATGCCTCCAGCCTTCCTGTTTCCTGAGACGGAAGCTCCTCCAGCTGATCTTGTCTCTTCCACAGAGAGTGCAAGTCCAGGCAGCACAGGTGAGTACACATGGTTTTGTTTTGAATTACTTATTCAGGGTGTACGGGTGTTTTAGGAAGAATAGTAATTATATTTGGAGGTGGTTTGAATGGTGGTATTAAAAATTCTGAGCGGATATGGTCATGTAAATGTATGTCTTGTGTGAGGTTACAGTTTAAAATATTTAAATGGTAGTTATATAGGAATTTTACCATATGGGGAAATGGATGAAAAGTGAAGGTAGCAGGAAAAAGTACAACACATTGCTCACATGGAGTAAGCTAATGCAATGTACTATTGTCATAAAAGAACATTTTCACTGAGTACACTATAAAAAGGGGCAATTGAAAACTGCACTGATGTTGGCAGTATGATTTTCATGAAAACTTATTGTAAACCATTGCAAGTGTAGTTTTTCAAAAGCTTTTTTTTAAATCAAATTTATTTCTGTGACACATTTCTGAGCCTCTGGTTATATAAATTAATGTGTACCCTTAATAAATGTATGTTAAGAATAACAGTGATATTTGTTCTTGAAGTTGAATGTTGTTCCAAAACAACCAATAACCTGTGATTTTAAAAACTTGGAACATTTTGTAATACTTGAAAAACTTCTTATTCTAATATCCGAAAACATCCATTGGTAAGACTAACCTTCTATATAAAATAAAATTAAATGAAAGGGTATATTTTAATTTTTAAAAAAATTAACCATTATTTTGCATTTGGTATAGATTATGTGGCATATTTGTTTTTTTGTGGTATAATACAATGAGAAAATAACTACAATATAATCTATAATATTGGAATATAAAATAAGAAAGATGCCTAGCTTTAACTTAATAGAAAGAGAAATGTTCCAATAACGTTACCAAAGCTTTAATTCGAACAGAATAAAAATGATATATATGTTCACTTTGGCAGCCCTGAGCAGCCAGTCGAGTGCTGGTGATAGTGGTCAGGGTGACGGTTCCCCATCTGGTGATGGCGAAGAGGAAGGACGCCCCTTGGTACCGCTTGGAGAGGAGAGCAACCACTCGCAACCACCAGGAGGGGGCCAGTCTGGGAAAGGAATGTCGGAGGGGAGCAAAATGGATGTCTCGGCTGCAGTGGTTGATGTTCTCAACAGCATCAATATGAATCAGCAGGAGATGGGAGGTAGGGAGCTTTTTAAGTTTATAACGTGGCTGCCCTTGCACTTTTGCAAGTTGATATATTCTTCTAATTTTATGTGTAAACAACGGTACACCTTTCTGTTTCCGTAATCTTCAAACAAGACACGATAGAATTCTTTTTCTTTTACAATTTATTACATAGTTTCATTCTGATACAGCAAGTCAACTTTGCAATTGAACAATAGAATATATTTTATTTCTATGCTGTCTTTTATCAAAATAAAACAAAGTAATATTTACTTATGCAAGTGCTAGTCAGTTCTAAAGAACAAAAGCAGATACTTCATATGCTGGTTACTAAATCAGAATATAATATTTACTTATGTGGGAGCAACCATTATTACTATTTTTTTCAATTTACTCTAGTACAAACTAAGGTAAACGGTATTTTTCTTTTCTTTTTCTTTTTTTAAGATAAATGATGAGTTTATGAAGGATTGTAAATGCAACTTTGTATTTCGTTTTTAGAAACCAGTACGGTAATATTTCATCTAAACAAAATGTTCTTGATTCCTAGGGGAAACTGGTCTCCAACATATCGTACGGCGCGTGAAGAAGGGCAACCTGAAGGCCGGAGGAGGTACAAAGGGTTCTGGGGGCCCCGGGTCACGCCGGGTGAGTTTTGATCCTTTGGCTCTCCTCTTGGATGCGTCCCTCGAAGGAGAGCTGGAATTGGTGCGAAAGACGGCTGCTCAAGTCTCCAATCCCAGTGCAGCCAACGATGAAGGCATCACAGCCCTGCACAATGCGATCTGTGCTGGACACCTGGACATAGTCAAGTTCTTGGTGGAGTTTGGCTGTGATGTGAATGCGCAAGATAGTGATGGATGGTGAGTTTATGTTCAACTAATTTCTCTCAGATGTCCATTAAGAAATGAATGTTTCTGCCTAATTTTTGTTGAAAATTTTTTATTTACATTGTCAGAGACAAAACTTAACTTACTGCACTATTGATTGTCATCTCCAACAGCAACAACAGTCCTATTCATTGTAATAAACACATTGAAGTAAATTCCAGTGAATCTTCAGTGAATTGAAAGAAAGAAAAAAAATTCTTTGTGGTAATATTCTAAAAATTTAATGTTTACACATCTTTTTCTGAAGCCTGATGAAGGAGACCCATGATGTAATCTCCCCAAAACCTCACCAATTAACTATTTCCAGATCTGATAATGTCTTATAATTCAAACAATACTTTTTCCTGATAGGTTGTATTTTTTTCTTTCAAGTCTGTCTTAAAACCTGATGGTCATGTGATTGAGATTAAGTGTAAGAATACTTGACTGATAAACAAAGTGAAAATATAAAAAATGTAAATATCTGTACAGATTTTTGTCACAAAGAAAAGGGTGTTAAGTGCATGGTAGACACTTTTTGAAAAATATGGAAAACAGAAAAATCTGAAAATTTTATTGCTCTGGAAAAGTCAGAGAAAAATTAGGGAATTTGTAGGAGAATCATTAGAAGTCAGGGAAAATTTTGAGGAGGGTACAAATCTATGTATTATTTCCTAAAAACAGTAATACAATATTAGTCTTTGCTTAATTTTTATTTGTTGAAAAAAACTATTGTTAATTTGTTATGTGGACTGGCAGAATGAGAGAGCTATCTAATTAATATCAGGTTGCTCTAATATTTTTTTAGTTTGAAAAAACACATTTTATCATGAGGAAATGTAAATTTACTGGAAAATCAAGAATAGGCAGGGACATTTTTTTCACGAAACTAGTGGCCACCTTGAAGTGAAAGAGAGAAGACATTGTGCATTGAAGTGTTAATGATAACGAAGTGTGAACCAGTAATGACGTCCTGTTTACAATTGCAGGACCCCCTTGCATTGTGCTGCATCGTGCAACAACCTTGCAATGGTAAGGTTCCTCGTAGAACATGGAGCCTGCATCTTCGCTACAACACTCTCAGACCATGAGACTGCAGCAGAGAAGTGCGAAGAGGATGAGGAGGGCTATGATGGTTGCTCAGAATACCTCTACAGTGAGTATACAAGTTCACAGCCCAAAAGATACATGCAGTGAAACTCCGTTTTAACATTTTGCCTTTATATATTTTGCACATTTATACTTATTTTCCCCCCCACAAGTCCCAGATAAACTCCTGTAATTCCCGTGCTAAATTATTTCAGACTAGTGGACTCAGAAAAGCTTTGTTATGGCAATGTATTACACTTTGCATACTACTGGTCACATGATAGTTAATCATGTTTTTCGCTATGCTCTGCAACAATTACAATAGACAAAAGACTTTCTTGCGAGTGTGATCCCGTCTCTCTCCATGTCTTTCGGTCTCACTCTGTTTCTCTTCCTCTGACTCTCTGTTTTAGTTTTTTGTCTCTCTCTCTGCATGTCTGTCTTTCTGGTCTCTCCCGGGAGAAATTCACAATCACAGGGGCAGAATGCTCAATAAAGACATCTTAATAATTGTACTTCAGTGTGCAACGGGTTGCATCAAGCGCTGTTACGTAGAGTGCCCTGTTCAGGACGCTTGAGTCAGCATAAATTGATCATCAATGCACGTCTACGTGTGCAGGCATGTTCCCTTCGCATATAGGCTCATTCCCTTCACACTGTGCCTTTATTCTTCCCGCAAGTGCAAGCAATAAGTTTTATCAGAATCGGATGATCGATTAAGTACGAGTATGAACCAACCAACCAACAAACAAACAAACATTGTCTTTTATATACAAGATTCGCGTTTTACGTGTATATGTTTTTCTCATTTATACGTTCAAAATAAAAGTCCCTTTGCAACGTTCAAATGTTCCCGCAGAGGCAACGGATAAGGCGCGGGGCTACCTGCGTCGGGTGTCCGGGATTTTGGCCAAATCGGCACGCTCTAGAGCGCTTCCGCAGAGAGAGACCTCTCAGCCTCTGAGGCGACTTCCTGTTAATGAAACTTGTTATGTAGAAGCTCGACTCGGCCGAGCTGAGGGGCAAAGACCGCGCGAGCTCGCGGGGTCGGCTCTCAGGACACCTCTGGCAGGGGGACTTCGAAAAATTTCAGAGTAGCTGTGGGACGGGAACTGGAGACTGAATAAATTTGATTTCCAAGAAACCTATATTTGTTGACATTTTTTTAAACTTTTAATCACACAATGCAATTTAAATATAACATTTTAAATAAAAACATAAAATGAACTATCAATTTATATATTAAGACTTCAGAGAATAATTTATAGAGATTTTAAGACTAACACCTAATCATGGAATGTGTTTTGAGCCCTACTGCACCATACTCATAAAGTTAAACATGCCAAGATAAGACTTTTTTCATTAGCAATATTTTAAACTGCATATTGATTTCTTCTTTCTTGGTAATATCTTTTCTAATAAAATGATAGTGAAAGAACACATCCCTTCCATTCACCATATCATGTACCTTGCCACCTTGTCATGCACCATATCACTTAGTTCCCTGTGCTCTGTGCTGTACACTCTTCCTACTTTGTCTCCCATCCCCTTCTCTCCCTGTAATACATGCTGTCTAAATGCATTTCAGATTAAAAAACAAAACAAAAAACAAAGAACAACAACATATTTCACACTTACAGATGTTCAATTTTCAAAAATTCTTTCATAGTGATAACATGCATCAGGATAGTCTATTCCAAATTTTACGTATCTAGCTTCACTAGTTTGCAACTGCATTGTTATGTCATAAACAGTATAATTTCATATAAAACAAACATTCTTTGCTAAACAGGTGTGCAGGAGAAGCTGGGCATCCTCAACAATGGCTGCGTGTATGCAGTTTACGACTATGAAGCCCACAACGCAGACGAGCTCTCGTTCCACGAGGGTGACCGCCTCGTCGTGCTGCGGAAGGGTGATGAGTGGGAAAGGGAGTGGTGGTGGTCGCGGCTAAACGACCAGGAGGGCTACGCACCACGCAACCTGCTGGGGGTGAGTGTCGCTTATGATTCTCGGGTGGTAAAATTGTTCAGTTGTAGTTGTCATTTTTCTATATTGATATCAGCAGATAAAAGCCACGAAGTCTGTACAAAGGAGATTCAACTCTGGTGGTGGTAGGGGTATTCGTGGACCCCACATGGTCTACCACACCTCCCAATGGTCTGTTCTATTAGGGGGGTTTCACCCCTGGTGGGCACCTAAGCTTTTTACCTTTATCACACCCCCTCCCGTCGATGCACAAGTATGCCAACAGGCTGGTATTTGGATCCTGCGAGAATGCAGTTAACCCTCATGACAACCTCCCCATTCAATGCCTGGATCAGACTGCTCTACTGACTCAGAGCTACTGGCTTTCCAGGTCGGTGTCAGAGTCAACTCATTGTGCCACTCACATGCATCAGGGCAAGTCCCTCCTCTATGCCAAGCCTCTACCAAGATGAAGTCAGGTGTCCAATTTGGGGTCCACGGGTCAAGACCCAGGGGGCTCGAGGCGCCCAACCCATCTCCTCTGCCTCTACCTTGAAGTTATCGATGTGAGTGCTGCTGGAACCTAGGCAACCCTGACACGGGGTTCATGCTTCCCCGCCTGGACTTTTACATGTAGGTTTGAGGTCCGCTGCCCTGCTGCACAGAGGATGCTGGTTACTGAACACCATGCCCGATCTCGCCCAAGGGTCAGTGGCAAACCACCTACTCACTGCCTCCACCTTGAGACTAACGATCCTGTGGTACTCGTTTGCAAGTCTCCACCAGACACTGTGATCACCTACATAGTCGCTATTCCCCCCCTCTTCCCTACGGGGGTAGTATGAAAAGTATTGGCAACTAATCAGACTCCCTTAGCTTCATCGACACCACATGGTCAATAGAAGAATTTTTAAGGCATTTTCAGCCAATAGCCAACAAGCTCTTGTGTCTAGTCAGTGTCATCTACACTTAGTTATGCACTAAAGTGTAAATGGCGTTGGTCTAGTACATGAATGTGTGTTGTTTTTGACTCAAAAAAGCTGAAATAATTCCTTCATTTACGGCATGGTCACTAAAGCTAAGCAAGTCTGATTAGCTGGCAATGTTTTTCTTACATATCCCATCATGTCTCCAACACCGGAGTTAAGTCTCCTTCTTATGGACTTCGCAGTAAACCTGTATGTGATGTACATTATCTTATCTTATTATTATGCACAATATCTTAAGCTCTGAAAACCCTACCCTCTCTTTTTATTACATTACATTGTGAAACCGACGTTAGAAAGTTGCCATAATTTCTAATGGCACCTTATTTGTTCAATGTTTATTGGCATTAAAAGAAGTTGTGTTGACACCTTTTTAAAATGCATGTGATCATTATGCTATTTTGATTTCATTTCAACATGAACTAATTTTTTTTTTTTTTTGCCATTGTGTCTTCAGCTCTATCCAAGAGTACAACCAAGCAGAAAATCAGAATGACAGGATGACACAGTATTAGAAGACTAACTGTCTGGAGCCTGTTGATCTGTGTGATCATGTTGCAACATGTTGCACAGAGGGGGCTGTCAGGGAGAAGTTGCGAACTTTGCAACCCCTCGCACTGGCATACACATTCTCCTTTGCTGGTGCAAAGAGATCGCCTCATGGAGATCATAGTTCGCTTCAGTGAGTGACAATAAGGGACTGAATACCATGCAAGAAATGAAAAAAAAGATAAAGAGAGAATATCTCTTTGTGTTTGATCATTCTGTTGCTATGTGAATCATGTATATTCTTTTTTAAATGTGGTTACTTTCTAGACGTTCCGCTCACTTTCCGATTTGTAGATTAATTATTCTGTGTATGACTCATGTTAATCTTTGGATTATCCATTTCATGTTAAAGCTTGAAACATGTTTTGTTTCTTTTAGAAAAAAAAGTGGTGCATGTATGTGCACATGAACATTAAGCGTTTGTATGTATCGTATTCTTCAGTATAGAGTACACTGCGTACTTAGAGCCTGTTTTTATTTCAGCTCATGTGTAATGGGTTTGGAAATTATTAAAAGAGCTTGACAGTTGTCTTACAATACTGAATCAAGCAAGAACACCATATTCTACTATAGAATTATTGTCTTTGTACATTCTTCTTAGGGAACGTACTCATCATATACGAAGCAACAAAAGTATCGTCTATATAGAGAAATTTCCTACTTTTATCCTCATTCTGCACACTTGGTAAATTTGAACTTTATGATTTCGTTGATGTGCCTCCAACTGTCAAGTTCTTTTTGAAGTAGAAAGCACCTAATTGACTTGGCAACGTGTGTAAGTGGAGTATTTTCTTGTCAAATGAAAAGGTTTATGAATCAAGAAAAAGTTTATATATGTGTGTGCCCGTACGTATGTTTGTGTGATGAGTTTGATTGTTAAGGCAAACTCGAGTGTAAGTAAAGAAAACAGAGTTTAATTATTGTGACAGGGCCAAGAAGCCCTCTTAAACATTGTTCCAGTTGCCCTACTGTGCCTTGCATACATCTCCCTGTAGAATCTGTTGTGTGAAGTATGAAGTATATAGAGTGTACATTATATGAGAATAGCTATTATATATCCAGTCTATTGCGAGATGAGATGAAACACACAATGTATTTTGCATATCTTATTTGTGTCATTGGGTTTTGCAGGCTATATATCATGCTGCATTCTGTTCCAGCTGTGCTGGAATAGAAACTCAATGAAATAAAACTAAAACTATGAAAGAATAAAAGTTAAAAATATATTGAGTTGTATACTCATTGCACTTAATAAATTTTGTGCTGTTTTTCCTGACATCCTTCTCTCGGGAAGGTATTTCATTTCTTTCTTGTCCTGTTCCTTCTCCAAGATCCTTCCATGTTTTAAAGTTCTGTAGCTTGTAACCAAAACTATTGACCATTTGAAGTTTAGTTTGAAATGCAGAGCTTTTTGTTGTGTTTTTTTTTGCATGAATGAACATATACTCATTTTACAATTTTTAACTTGGTTTTAAGTAGGCCTAATCATAAGTATAGTTCTTCATAATAATTCATTTTATATGTAAAATTATAACACATTCCAACATCGAAATTTTTGTAAAGAAAAATTCAAGCGAACCTCCTGATATTCATTCAAAAAGATCTGGCAGAGTATCAATTGAGTACACCCCTTCATTGTTTACTTTCTTCTAAGACCATTGAATATAAGGCGACCGCTAATACTGAAAGGGCCTCCTGCAAATTTTGTTCATACTATTAATTAATTCGTACTATTCAGTGACAGTCAAATTGCAAACTATTTTATTGGCTAGCAAGTTGTCTTGTTGAGAAGATTTTTGCATTGCAAGTGCAGGCTCCCTAGAGTACATATTGCAAATCATAGGCGGTCAATGGATCTCACAAAACCTGAGGCAAAAAATTTCAAACGGAAATACAATTTAGCAAACAAACAGAAAAAATTAAAGCTTTAAATAAATCATAATTTTATGAGTCATGTTAAGTTAGCCAATAATAGCACAAAATGTGGGTCACCACTGATAAAAATAATAGTTTTAAATATTAGTTTTCTTGAAATAACTGGGATAACATCGCCATTAATACTTGATTCATTCTGGACTTGGAGCAGGGACTAAGTTTGCAAAGCCCAAGGCTATAAACTCAAGTCCCAAAGTCCCATATTTCACCATATTGTTGTTGCATGGTTAGCTTCTCATTCGTGTCATATCTGTACCATCAACCCATCCGTAATCAAACATCCTTCATCCTCATGATTACCATAGTCTCTCGAACTGTGGAAAGGAAGAGAGAGCATACGCTTCTGCTGTTGGAGTCAGTACTTACTTTGTTCTCTGGGAGATACCACGTTCAGGGAACCAGGGAAAAAGAAACTATCCTTGACCAGGAGCCCAGGAAAAGGCATTAGGTGTTAGCTGTTTTCCTCACCCTCACTTAAGAATTAAATAGGCCTAGTCATACATATAAAGAATATTTCATTTATATTTGAATATTATTATATTGAATTTAATAACAGGATAAAACAAATGCAAACTTGGAGAAGACACTTTTTAGAGGGATCTAAATTACAATTTGGTCTAGGCATTGAAATTTCCTAGTCCTTGATCTGGTGGGTAACAAAATGACAATTTCATTCATGGGTGGAATAGAGAAGCCGAAATGTTTTTTAAATTTCTCAAATGCAATCAATCATCTTGAACGTGTAGGCTGTTTTCAAAACAGGGTTTACAATTGCATTTCACTTCTCTGTTACTAACTTTATTGCTCATAAAATTCACTATAACATAGGTTATTTTTTGGATTTATTTATAGTTGTAAGAAACAACTAGAAACTTGATTTCCAAACTTCAGAAATATTCTTTGACTCCCATTTAGTATCTATGTGGAAACTGCTCTTTAAATTAAGTTTATGACCATATCTTACTAACATAATATGAAATACAAGATTGAAAATATGGGATTTTTAAGCTAAATTTAATATTAAAATACTAATTTATAATAATAATTATTATTATTTCTATTGATCAACTTATTATAATAATTATTATTAACTTCTTATTATTATAAGTTAGTATTTTAATACTAAATTTAGCTTTAAAATTATTATTACTATTATTATTATCATCCTTGGAGCCTTTATTATTTTTATTTATTAGTAATTCAATAGTTAATTGCTAGCCAAATTAGTAAAATATTTTAAGGAAAAACCTTTCATTATTAACATGAACTGGTAACTGAATGCAATGTGTTCTATCATTTGTATTGTATTGCTACTATATGTAGTTTCTATATTGATAGACCCATCTCTAGCAAGTATTGCTATAACAATAAAAATATTATTTATTACTATTAACCACAAGCAAGGCCCCATTAGAAACCAGAATTTTAAAAAATCATAGAATTTTATTATGTGATCTTACGCACCGCTACTGGCTACTGTCAAAATATAAATTATTAGGAAACCAACTGCTCTTAGCAATAGGCAAAAAATAACGATTGTGGTGAATCTATCAACATATGAATATTTAAATTATTTATTTTCTGCATTTGTGTTCTATTAATTTTAACCAAACTTTGCAAGGTCACAGTGACAGTTCTAAAGAACGGCCTGTAAAAATTTAGTGTCTTTTCATACACTACTTTTGGAGGTATCGATGTTGGTTACGTGTCATTGAATTCACTTTTATTAGTATAGATTATTTAGTAATTATTAAAACCTTGAAAGTTGCCGGATTGTTCGCACGGTTCTCAATATATATAGCTAGCAATGTTGTGTGCTAACAAGGCCCCTCAAACCTCTCAAACCCCTCTTGAGAAAACCTCAAGAAAAAATAACACAATAATATCTTTATGTATACCCCCATCTATAAGACAAAATAGAGCCTAACTGGTTTGTTGCAATTTAAAATTAAACAGGGCTACTCCTTAACAGAGAAATGCGTAATGAACCAAAAAGAATTGCCAAGTATGATGACGTGTGACGTCAGCGACGGAAGGAGTAGCTTTTGCGAAATACGTTCAGTTGGCCGTGGATAGTTCAGAATGGAAGAAGGGCAAGCTAGTTGCTGTACTTCGTACTTCATCACTGAAATTACTAATGATATCCTGAGGTAAGACTGCTTCGCATCATTAGAAAACTCATCAATTTTCAATGATTTTACTTTCGTGAATGCAACTGTTGATCAGAAGTGTAGTGTCACGGTTACCAAAGAGATGTTTATTTGTAGTTCAACTGATCATGGTGACATGTGCTAGTGTATATTATTGTTGTATGTGCTAGTGGAAGAGCAGGTCAGTTCATTAAACTTCAAAAAAGTCGAGATTTCTTTAAGGGATGAATGAATTTTAAGAGTAATTTCAATCTCTCTGTTCGATCAGAAAACGGAGAAAATTCGGTTAAAGAAGGGTACACGGTACAACCTCAGAGAAGCACAGGCGGCGGTGGGAGTCTGCTTAAGCTCTCCCTGAAATTACGCTGCGCGCTCTGATAGAAATGAATAAAACTTACGTATATGCGATTTTCATGGCTCGCCCATCATATGCCTTTTCCCCGCCGCATTGTAATGCCAATTTACTTTCAAAGGCGTTTTCTCGCTTCGCTCGCCCGGACCCAAGACACGTCGATTCTCGGGCCTTCTGCCCTCGCGTTCACTATAAACGTCCTTGAGTCTATCCTCCGCATAATTACCAATTCACTTTTATAAGAAAGCACTCTTCAAGGAAGTCTCCAGAATTCAAACTACGCAGATGTCGCCGGGGCGGCACGATGTGCCGGTTTAAACGAATTGTACCGTATACCAGACTTCAGCGTCACTGGTCTAACGTTAACGTTAACTTTTATAAAAAAAAAAGTTAACGTTAACTTTTCTTCATAAATACGCTAGAAGAAAAAATATGAAGAATAAGTTTTATAATATGGCAACTGATTGAAAGTACGGAAAAAATACATAAAATTCCACAAAAATAATGTGAGTACATACATTTTATTTTTTGTTTGGATTTGTTTATTATTTTTAGTTATAAAGTGAGTGAAATTTGGAGGCGGAAATAACAGTTTTAAAGAAATATAAACATTTTTAGTGAGAAAGTTAGGAAGATAGGGTGTTTCCACGTGGGAGCAAGGCATAGAGGTTGGGCAAGACAAAGGATACAATAGAATAGACATTAGTATGCTCCGAAGCACGATGGGAACAGAGGGAATAAAATTTAATTATTAATTACATTTATTAGACTCGATACAATAGAATAGATACAAGTAGGTTCCACCTCAGGGCGGGAAGATATTCAATATCTTCCTCTCTAATAAATTATTGTGATAAATACGCGGAGCTAATAATAATAATATTAATAATAATAATAATAATAATAATAATAATAA
>BOPP01000163.1:1982373-1995092 GCA_017312745.1 Gryllus bimaculatus
GGTCTAGAGCAGGCGGGACCGTTAGCTACTATTTATGTTCATCTACCTTCCTAAGGGCATAAATAATTCTTTCAATAAATAATTTCAATTTCATCCAGTACTAATCAACGGCTAACCCTGGAGATTCGCTGACCGCCGATTGAGAAATGGACAAGATGCGCAACTCCTGCTGCTGGTTCACGCTATTCAGATAGGTCTTTGCACACGGCCTGCCTCAGACAGAACCCCCGACTGATGTCGTTGATAGTTATTTGTTTTTCAACTGCCCCATGAACTTCCGTTCGTCCGCAGACGAACCCAAATCCACGTCGTTATTAATGTTCCTCTACATACCCACGGCTTTTATTATTAATTTCTGATCATATTCTAATGGACATGTATCAAATGCAAATCAAAAGCTAATCCTGGAGATTCGCTGATCGCCAATTGAGAAATGGATACGATGCGCAACCACTGTTACTGGTTCTCGCCATTTAGAGAGGTCTTTGCACACGGCCTGTCTCAGACAATCTAATCCGTGTCGTTAGTAGTAATGTTTCTCTACATACCTACGTATTTAATTATTAATTTCTGCCAATATTCTATTGGAAAATGTTCATGTGTCAACTACAAATCAACCGCCTTATCCTGTAGATTTGCTGACCACCGATTGGGAAATGGTGCCGTCGCCCAACGCCTGCTCCTGGTACTCGCCTTTCCGAGAGGTCTGTGCACAGTTGGTGCCTGACCCTGGACTGCCGAAGATGGAATTCTGACCAATGTCATTAGTTTTATTCATATTTCCCTTTCTTCCCACGTGTTTAATAATTTTGTTAAAAATATTCCGAAGGAAATTGTGTATGTATCTCATACAAAATAACCGCCAATTGTGAAGATTCGTTCACCGTTGATTGAAAATCCCTGAAGCAGATAGTTTTTTAATTGGCAGTCGCGTGGTGTAAATATACAAACACAGGGTGTTCAGTTCTCCATTTTACTGTTCGTACCCGTGGTTCGTAACTAATGACAAAATATTCCTTGATTGAAATTTGCTTAAATGTACAGATGCTTCCATCATCATTTAACTTTACTAATGGCTTTAACTCTCAATATACTGTCAGGGTATGTAAGTGTTCGGGCTATTCGCCCGGTGCTAATAGGAGAAACTACCGATCAGAGTAGCCGACCGCTAGAATTCTCCTCCAGGCAGCGACTGAATGCGACCAAGTTGACAACCTAGTGTCGAAAATCCTGCCACTGTGGGGAGTGGAGTACTAGTCCCAGTCAGAGGTACTGCAGAGACATCAGTTGGTGCCCTGAGCCTCTTCTCCCAGTAGACGACATGGGATTCCGTGCTGCCGGATGCTGTTTGGAGATGAAGGGTCGTCTTAAATCCAATTTACACCTTTTTTTCGTAATCGGTTCTGCAGTTTTAGCGAACGTGCGCAACGAACTTTCACTTACTGCTTTTTTTCGAACCCATTGTTCATCGTTACGACGTTTGGAAAATTCATGAAATTATAAGTATCTTCGTTACTCTATCGCGCAAGAGAATATTCTACACAAATATTTACTGCGATTATCTCCGATTTACTGCGAGTAGACAACTTTACGAAAATATTGCTAGTAAAGGTAAAATATTAAATTTCTCTAAAACAAATTAAAATGTTTCAAATAATATGGTCAAATAATAATCAAATTCTATGGCATATTACTTGCCTCATGATTCCGCATTTTAAGCGTTTAACTACATTTCTCTATCATGAATCGTCTACAAATTACGCGGGTGTCTCAAAGGTCGTGGAACATTCTGTATCTGATTCAAAAAAGAAAACAAAAAACAATTCAATACATTGAATATTTATATCTTTGATAATATTGATAACGAATATATTGAATTGTTGGTTTTGAGTCCTATATGAATTTCTTTGAGTTGGTTATGTGAGATATTTAGAGAGAAATAAATGAGTGAAACAGTCAGTTCTTTCAAAAGGAGGATGCAAGAAAAAGTTTGGGATTCTTGAGTTTAACGAACGCATCCACAATGCTTTTTCGAGTTCAGCATGCTTTCTCTTTGCGTATCAACAAGTACACTCTTATTGTAATACAATTCATGTTCATGAAGAATTGACCTTTTAAACATTTCGTCAGATATTACAAATACATCAATTTAGATAAAGTACTACTATAGATCAGAGAGATAAAATAAAACCAACAAAAACTAGAGGGCATTGGATACAATACAGTAAAATAATTAGGGGAGCTAAAACAGCTTGTACTTTCTCTCATATACTATAATACTGCATGTGCTGCCCAAATTATCGCATGTCACCACTTGTAAAACCATTACACACCCTAGAACATTAAGAGCGAAAACTGATACTTTTAAAAGGTAATATATCAACACAAACTCTACAATTAAATTTAATCTAAACAATTCTTAATTAATAACACGAACCGGCGATGGAAAATGCTGATGTCTATAATCCGTTGTTGCTAGCGGGGCGTTGTTAGAGCATCAATGGACAATTGAGTTGGCATATACTCATTGCGAATTATTTCTTGTTAATTCTCTTCTAATTTCTTAACTGCAACTAATTAATACTTAAATGTAATGTAACATATGTAAATGTAAATTAATGTAACTTATTCTAAATGTCTAATCTACTCGAATTAGTTAATTATGAATAAATACCATAAACAGGACTAAAAGCACTCAACTAGAACATATTTACACTAGAAATACAAAATTTAAATGTACTTTTTACGTCCACGATGTCCTCGTGGAAGATACCTTCTTTCACAGAAAACACTGATCTAAAAATACCGACCGACAATGATAAATTATTCTGTGAATTGTGTTATCTTGGCTATCCGGGACGAGCCGCGTCACTGACATGGTGGCTAACGTTGTGGCATTCTTCAGACCGCAGATCAGTACGCTCTGAGGAAGGCCACAATACGCTGGCCCAAACGGTAGCCACCATGTCAGTGACGCGGCTCGTCCCGGATAGCCAAGATAACACAAACTCCGGCCGCGGAAGCCTACGCAACCATATTCTGCGAATTACACGGCGTATCGCGACGTTGCTATTGTTAAATTGTAACAAGTGTTGCCAGATAGCTGAAAAGTGAATAACAAATTATCGTAGATTAAATAAATGTCCGAACAAAATTATCACACTGCATTTTTTCAGGATTTTTTCCCCAAGATAAATCTTGATGGATAAAAATGATAATGGTCCCTAGGTCATGAATGAAACGCTCTAAACAAAAAATATTCCTAATTAATCACTTCGCATTTACACTCTTCGAGCAAATGATTGCGAGAAACATTGTAAAGCTTGCATAATATGCGTTTACATTGCAACTTAATATAGTTATACGTTGTCACACCGTATGTACTACGACTTGTAATATTAAGTAAATTATGTTAATTTATTAAGTTAATTAATATTAAATTAATAAGAAATTACCAGAATATCCAACTGCTTCCAAGTATCTCTCAAATTATTTTCAGTCGGACACCGTCTCAAGCTAAGCAAAGAAATTTGAATTTATCATTTCGAATGTTTTCCAATTTCCGATGGGTGATGGAGAGGGGAAATAGATAATACACCCAGCCAGACTTTTGACTCGACTAGAAATACCAGTTTAGGTGGCTGAGGACTTCAATTGACGTCATTGCAATGCCTCAGAAGGGGTCGTAGGGCTCCTACGCTGGCAGGATTCGAAAGTTGCAATTTGAAGCAAGTTTTAATTAAAAGACAAACTTCATTTAAGACTCACATTAAAGAGTAGAGTACATACTATTACGTGTGCAATTTTCAGCGCTATATCTGGAAGAGTTTAGGAGATAGAGCCTATTGAATTTGACTATTATGTTCAGAGCGTTGAGAATTTGAAACTAAGTCACAAAGCTAGGTCGACTTAAGCCCATGTCTGGAGGACAACTTTAGTGGCCGTCTGCTCTGATAAGTAGTTTTCCCTGGTTTTGTCCAATTAATCTGAGGCGAATGCCTGAGCAGTAATCTAACAAACGGGCCATGGATTGCGCGCGATCGTCCCTTTTTTCTTGTGCTATCATCATCCCGTACTAAACACACACACACACACGCTCACATCCACTACACTACCACACGTGCCGGGAACTTAGAAAGCGTCCCGGCTGGGGCAGTGCCCCGTTGGTGGGAGATACCTGGTTGGGGAAAACCACGCTAGTCGACTGGTAAGTCGGTGCCGTATCTCGCCATCCATCAGGGGAAGATCACCGCCACCTCTCGCGATCATACATGCATTATACTTACGGGACTAATGACCTTAGAAGTTGTGGCAACCGGAGTCGCTAATCAACCTACCAACTACGAAAACTGTGAATAAAGATGATGATGATATGATGATAATAAAATAATAATAATAATAATAATAATACATAATATAATAATAATAATGTCGGCCGCCGTCGTGTGTCCCGAGGAGGCTGCAGGTTCGAGTCCTGCGTAGACATGTTCTTTTTGATTGTCCCTTCAACCTGTCATCATCTATCATTCTCATAAATTCACACGGCAAGGCCCTTAACACCTTGTTGTAATCCAAAAGGATAACAGCTGAATAAGCTGATCCTGGAAGATATTACACAAGTTTGGCGCTGTTAGCGTGTCCAGTAATGCCTATTAAAGCCAATAAAATAATAAAATAATAATAATAATTAATAATAATAATAATAATAATAATAAATAATGTCGGCAGCCGTCGTGTTGCCGACGACTGGCAGGTTCGAGTCCTGCGTAGACATGGTCGGTATTTGTGATGTCCCTCTCACCTGTCATCATCCTATCATCTCATAATTCACCACGGCAAGGCGTAACAACCTTGTTGCTAATCCAAAGGATACAGCTGAAAAGCTGATCCTGAAGTAAGTACCCAAGGTGTCGTGTAGCGTGGTCAGTAATGCCTATAAGCAATAAAAAAAAAAAAAAAAAAATAGGAACTAAAAAAAAAAAAAAAAAAATTAATAATAATAATATAATAATAATAATAATAATACATAATAATAATAATAATAATAATTAATAGCGATCAAACAGGCGGCAACCGTTAACACCCACGCCCGCCTGCAATGGCATCGCTACTTACATAAAAAACATTGGCAAGTCGGTAAGTACCTCAAGAAACTTCAGATCGGCGCTGAGCGTGTCCCACCCACGTCGACCATCACCGCGTCGACAGTTGCTGGGCGGGATCAACCCGATTCGCACTGTTTCTATTCGAGAGGCGGATTTCGGAGGGGGATCTCGCGTCGAGGAGACAGTCGCGTTTGGCTTGGTAGGCAGCGACGGAAGCAGCAGAACCCTCCCACGGGAAGGATTCTGAAGCAAAAAACCCGGAACGGAGAAAATAAGTATAATAATGGTGTTTCGGAATAGGATAGACATTTTTGAGTATGTTCAGAAGGTCCGGATAACAAAGTTGTAAGGAAAAAGCGGATTTTTCGAATTAATAGTCGTCAACGTTGAATGTGATAACCGTGCGACCATGAAGTTCCGCGAGGCGAAAATACCTCACAGGCAGATGCGTTCTGACCCCGATTTTCGTACGCTGTGAAGAGCTGAACAGTCTATTTGAACATGCCCTTCTTCCTTTTAATGTCACGAACTTTGAATCGATAACATACGACTTACTAACCTTCTAGCGATACACGGCAGTGGATACCCAGAGTATTTTTCTGTCCCTTTTTTTTGCTCCAGATGGAAACGGGTAGCGTGCGGAAGGTGTCGTAAGCCTTCAATGGGTCAATATGTTCAATGCTCCAGACAAAAGTCGAGTTTCCAACGTTGAAACGGCCGTGACCCCTAGATTTTCGAACACGCCGGATCGGGTGCATAAATTCAAATTTCAAATCGTAAATAACATTTATCGATCACATGCGTCTTTAACCCTTGTTAACATGCAACCCAATAAGTTTGTTAAGTGCACTTATACCTACCTGTAGGTTAAGAAATTTAAAATCCTTACAACGGGTTTTAACATCCCTAGAAACCTAAATAAACAACCACCCATTCATCGCAAGTCAACATTATTACGAAAATTTTGTAATTGCCAAGTTTTAAATTCTTCAAATCCTTCTCGTATCGTGCTTTAGATTTTGCCTGGATTAAACCTCGCGTGGCTTCCGCAGCTGCATCCGAAATTTCTTGAGGTACAAACGAATTTTCAGCGTCCATCTTCCTCGAGCCAAGGTCTAAAAGTGTATTGTAGAAATAGATACATCGCAAGCAATACCCAACAATATCGATTATCGGGCCGCAACAACAGAATTTTCCCTGATCCTCGAGCAAATGCTGAGATGGCCCCTTGCTTTGCTTCTGGACATAAATGCAACTTCAAATTAACTTCTCCCTATAAGATGTCACACACAGTTTTTAACGGTTTTTAACGTAAATAAATAAATAGATCCAGGGACCACCCTTTTTACTGTCAACAATACCATTTTTATCAGTGTCTGTCTGTATGTCTGTAAGTCCGTCTGTGAACACTAGTAGCGTGTAAACCATACGTATGATGTTTTCCCAATGGAATAAAACCTTGGCTATCTGGATCGGGTCGAAGCTATGACATTTAGAAAAACCCAAAAGTATTGGCTAGCGTTGTTCTTAAAAGGACAGACTTTTGCCATCAATCGATTTTTCGGAATCAAAGGCGAATTCAGGCTACATCACGTGTTACAGGATTTGTTTCTATATTTAACAACTGGATTTATCCACTTTTTCGTTACCAGAGCCCTGTAATAAGTTTTTCTGACGAAAAGTCTCCTCTGTTTTCCGCAGCATTACTTAACTTTTTCTTCTTAAGACGTTCCTTCGGAAGAGCGAAAAAGTAAACGGGTGAAGAATATAAAGAGAACACACGATGAAGGAAAGTATAGGGTACTATGGTTACACTTACAATTACCTTTTAAATATTTTTAATAGTTTCTAAGAAAAAGTTGTGTCAGCGTTGCTTGAAAAACGAAATTTGAGCCAAAAAATGTACGAAGCACAATATATATTGATTGTATTTTTATCGTGTAACACTGGTGTTGGTAAATAGCACTAACGATTTTGCAAGATTTTGAAAATAAAACTTCAAAATGAAAATAGGTCTGACCGCCCCAACAAGATGCCTTGTGTACATCGTCCAATTCGATTGAAAGTAAAACTAAGTTAGGTTTTTTAGACTCGCCTTGAAATTAAATTTAGAGTTCACTAAAGATTAAACAGTTCAGAAAAAAAAATCATAAATTTCTTTAAAAAAGCTTTCAGAATCAGCTTTCTTTGAAACAGCATATTACTAGCAGCAGTGTCTGATCCAATTAACGATCCAAACAGCCTCGGATAATTGCCTCTGCTTAGTAATTTCCTCAATTAGATATTCATGATCTGAGGGCATTTTATGGTTTTAACGACAGCGTCTGACAAATCTACTGCAGGTTTTTGAGCTGTGATCATCAATATCTAATAATGCCCGAGTGCGACTTTTCAAGGACGCTCTTTACAACATTTAGTGAGGTGAATTTATTCTTTTTTAAAATAGGTTTTAAACATGCAATTTTTTAGGTGGATAAAACAAGGCAATGATGAAACATTTCTATCAAGCTAGCTATTCTAACTCGTTGGAGTTAATCACTTTACGATTAAAATCGAATGATTTTCTGAATCTTGCTCGGTCCGTGGCCATTTTAGTTTGGGAACTGCTCCGGTATTCAAGAGATAGATTTACTGCAAGACTGCATATTGACAGTGGGAAGAGAGGCATGCAAAAATACATCATCCAACAGAAGGAATAACAAGCTGAGCACTGAAACACAAATGATTCTACAAGAAAGAAATACTGCCACATAAGACCAACCCTGTCAAAAAATCCCAATACATCATAAACAAAGAAGTAAAAAGGAAGATCCAAAGAGACATAAGACAACACAACCCTGAAAAAATAAAATAATTAAAGAATCTAAGTCAGTAAAGAAGGCAAAGAAAGAAATATTTACAAACAGTAAATTCGTAGGAACAAACTCAATGCAATACGATTTTCCGAGTCACCAACTGCTTTCATCTATACAACGAAATTCCTTCATTTCCTACAGAATGAAACACAATCATCTAACTCCGAATATTATAAAAAATAAAATAACTAAAATAAATTAATGAATTTGTACACATGTTGTATCATTTCCAACCCCAAAATTAAATGAACATCACTCCAATTTGTTTCTTTACTTATGAATAATGAAGTTGCAATAGCCGCCCTGCATTGCGGAGGTCACCCAGCTAAAGGATCTAGCTGCCTCAGCTGGAAGTGTGGCGGGTTTGAATCCCGTCTCGTGCATGGATTGTGTATGTTCGTTCCGCAGTTTAACAACAATTAAAACTATCACGGTTGTTGCTATATGACCAAGTTGTTAAAAAGCGACCTTAAACAACAGTTTCATTAGCACTAGTTGTTGCTTGTCAGTGTCTATAATGATGGAAATACATTTGTTTCTATGCTTTAAAGCTACCAGAATTGGGTCTTAAACTATTTTTCAGCACATCTTTTCAAACAAAATGTTGACGTAATGCTTCATAATTTATTGGTCACGTATAGTATTAGCAGATATAACTATTCATTATAATAATGAGGCGGATTTTTATGAAATGTCATTTTTTTAAAATTTAGAACAAGGGCTTTAATTATCAGAGAGTATATATAATTATAATGTAACATGCCTCTTATTCACGTCGATCTTGCTCCACGCTGGGCATTTTGTAACCTGCATTAACATTGGATGTTACTAATTAAACTTATTTTATCATGCCCCAAGCTGGGCAGCCCATTTGTAACGTTTTATGATTCTTCTAATTTAATTTGCCCTGCTATGCTCGTAAATTAATTGCTGTAATAACTCATTATTTGGCTAGATCTGTTTTTCTTTAAGATCCTACATGAGTTTGATGTACAACATAGTCACTTTACCTGTTTCCCGGGAATGAGTGACTGTACAGAAATCACGATTCCTGGATCTACTACTTACTGACGTGTTGGCAATTCAATGAAATATCAGCGTTTCGTTTTGTAACAATTAGCATTTGTTGTAAAATTCTAATAACCCATTTCGAGCTCGTTATTGATAAATGATTCTACGTTCTTTGAACATTGTTAAACCAAACGGCTTTGATAAAGTTTGTAAGCTTACGGAATGTCTTCTCGGTTGATTCGATGCCATCTTCTCCAAAAGGAGAAGTTCTGGTTCCTCCTGTAGTGTAATTTGTGAGCCTATTGTTCGTGTAAACTTTAAATGTTGACCAACTGTTGCTAATTATACACTCCACTATTCGGAAATCCCTACATCTGCTTTATATTATCGCATCGTGACTTTCCCTCATTAAGCTTCGGGTGAAACGTCTATTCACCACTACTATCCTATAAACTTACAATTTAAAATGCCGACTACGGAACTATCCACCTGCAAATCCATGAACAAAACATCGAAGTACTGAAAATGCAAAATTCCTACACGGTAACAAATGTAACTATCATTAAAACACAAATACGAGTATTTACCCACTTGTAACCCAAATAAACAATACTGCTTAGCCTATACTATCACAGACTAACCAAACGAACATTCACCCACAAAATAAATCTACACTGGCAAATTAATATGTTACAATGTTCATTGTCATCTGAACTGCTTGGCTGCTTTCGTGAGCATGAGAATATGATCATTCCGCTTGAGCTAAATTTTCAACGCCGTCCCCTAATCAATTGCATGTTAATACTAGCAGACCGTGCCTGCCTCGACAGTTCCCGTTTTTTGCATATAGCACGGCACGCCTATATGTTTATTAGTTCGTTGCTATGCTTCGCGTATTTTTTAAATTGTAACATTCTCGATGCATCAATTCCGTCGTATTATACTCGAGTGACATTCTGTATGCCACAACATTCATTCTATGTTATGGCAAAAGGAATTTACCCATTTTATAGGACATTTTAACTGCAGTTTTCTTCGATTTGAACTAATATTTTTTTTACCTTTTTCGTCATTATTTACCCTTTTGTCATTTTTTACCTTTATTCGTCAATTTTAAAGCATTTCCCGCGCATTTAATTGATTTTAATGTCATTTTAATCGAACGTGATCCAAATAAAATTTATGCGATGTAATAAATGTTCTTCCCCGAATTCCTGAGAGTAGCCTTTCAATTTCTTCGCTCAGAAATAAAAATTGTAATATCAGCAGTTGTGAGTATGAAATCTAAGGTTCCTACGACTCCTATCAGCACTACTGTCGGTTCGGCGAAGTTTACGACAAAGATAGATTTCTTGGTCCAGGCCAAACCAAACGTTTGTAAGCTGAGCTCATTTGAACGAAAGGAACAAGCCTCGACAATATCCGTAATACGTATATCCAACAGTTTGAGACCTGGTTTTGATAATTTTTTCATTTTACTTTGCTTTTAAGGTATTTAAAAACCTATAAGAGCATTTTATTTAGCATTTTTGGCGATTTTATAGATTATCAATATCCGCTCCGTAATTATAGTATAGTACGTACTCATACCGTAAAGAAGATTTAGATTTATTCAGTCTCAAAAAACAAAAAAAACAAAAAAAACAATAAACAAAAGTAAAAACTGTATGTGACGTAGGGGGGAAAATATTATCTGCGAACCGTTTTCTTGAGTTCCAGAATCCGTTTCCGTCATTTTAACTATAAATAGTTGAAAGAGGAGTAAAAGTTTAACAGAAAGAAATAAAAATAAATTTTAAAAATCGCAAGATTAGCAATATTTGGAAAATAGTCATTTTCGTTTAAGTTATAGAAAACGTATTTGCATCGGTACACGAATTGCAAGTATGATTTTTCGTCATTGCTAACAAAATAGTAACTCGCCCAAACATCTACTCTTACCATTACAAGTAAAAGGAGAGATCAACAAAACGTGCGCGTAGTGAAGCTACATTTACGTCCAGAAGCAAAACAAGGAGCCATCTCAGCATATGCTCAATGGATCAGGGAAACTGGACAAAAACCTGATCGAGATGGAGGATATTTGCAAAGAATATCCAAAACCAAATATAATACATTTCTATGGTTGGAAGGAAATTGACGATGGCTTTAGCCAATTGTAATAAATACCGCTACTGTTAATATTTTTTTAACGTAGTGCCGTGTAACAGTAGTTTCATGGTCGGAGGAAAGTGTTTTATCTTCTAGCCACTTCCTTTTTTGCAAGATTAGCGGCCTTGTCACGTCCTGATATCGTCGAAAGGTTTTGAAATGTTATGAGCTAATCAAAGGAGAACAATACGCTAGAGCGCATATCATTTCAATTCAAAGCGAAGATTCGAATGGCGAAAAGATCCCGGAGGTGCTGGACAGACCTACCTCGCGCAGCAATAGGATCGGCAACTTTTGCTCAGAAGACGACTCGACAGGTACGTTTAACACAAGAAAAGGCATACGCTGTTATCTTGTAACATCTGTGTGCGCACTGCCCGGCATCAGGGCCGCTTTAAACCTTGCGACGGCCCTGAAGTGGTTTTCGCGTGAAGGGCTCATTTAATGTAATTCACTCCGTTATTCAATTCTCATTTTTGCTTAAGGCTAAATGCACCGACAAATACTTGTAGGAAAATTCAATAGATCGCCGCATTATCTCAGGAGAATTTACTTCACTAATAAAGTCTGAACCAATGGTAAGATTTTCGATCTGTAAACGGCATTTGTCGCCTTTTTAAAATGTAATTTACGCTACGAAGCCTTTTTTCTAAATATCTAGCAAAAAACTCGAATTTGAAATTAGCTCTCAATCTTCCGAGAAACAATTAAAACTTGTGGGCTTATAGCGCGATGGCGACATGCTTCCTGAATCCAACGCCGTGACAATCATGCAAATGGGACGAATAGGAGCGTCGTAAAGTGAAATTTGGGAAAACACCTCGCCCCCACCCCCGTTCCGCGCCGTTGCGTCACCGACCCGCCCGTTGTGGGCCCTCTGTCGGGGCGACGGCGCGGACAGGCCTGGCGGTGTGCGGCCAGCCCCGGCGGAGCAGGAGGGACTTGAGGGACAGGCAAGCCAGACAGTCGGTTTATGCTTTCGTCACTTTGCATCTCAATCTATTTTTCCACAGATACCAAACTAGAGGTGCTATACTACTATTACTTAGATGTAAACGATATGTAATAGTAGTACATAACTATCTTTTTCACATATTTCCGTCTTCCTTCGAATACCATCTTAAAATTGTTTGAGGCATTACTCAAAATAAGGATTTCGATTTGGAACTGTTTTCTTTAAAAAATGAACTAATTCTGTAAATATCACCATTATTTCATCTTCTCACATCTTATTTTAGAGATATTTTACTTCTAAGGTCTTCCGTTATCATTCCACCTTGCTCTAAGATCTTCCGTTGTCAAATACCAGAAAGAATGAGCGCACGAACTTAAATACGCACGAGCTCTTCTATCCTACAACTCGATTTTTGATCTCAAAATGACGTTGATCTGCTTTAAAGAGTTCATCTGGTGAATCTCTAAATAATATACTATATAATAAAAAATAATTTATTATGTACAAAAATATACCCCCACCTCCCGAAAAATAATCGGCTGGATCCGCTCCTGTTGTGACACCTCTCCTAACTCCGTAAGCGGAAGGCGATAACACAGACCCTCGTATGTCATCGGAAGCGACCGCAGATCCTGCACAGAT
>BOPP01000163.1:2013461-2039604 GCA_017312745.1 Gryllus bimaculatus
AAAGTAAACTAGTTTGGGCAATTATATTTCTAGTAAATTGCCAATATACCGGGTGAGTCGCGTAACTTTCGCACCTGCTAGAACTTTGGAACAAAGTTACCTCAAATATCTCGTAAAACGAAATGATAAAATAGAAATGAATACACGTATCAATTAGCACTCCTCCTCATGCACTAATGTGAAAACTGCATTGCAAGAACTTCAAGCGTTCAAGTTATAGGAGTGCTAATGTTAAATGACCCACTATTTATAGCAGTGATAAGACACTTTAGAAAATTGAAAAAAGATGTTGCTCAAACATTTTTTTATAAACTTTCTGAAGAGCGGTTAATGGAATGGTGCATGTCTCATGTTCGTTGAAAAACGTTCAAAATGTATTCAAAAAAATCGTTCAAAATTTATTTCGGTGTCTTCCTACTACCAAAAGATTAAAGATAGAGATTTTCTCTCACTGAAGACAGTTCCTTTAAGATATATTTTGAAATGAGAGCATGCACAATGTTTTGAAAATTCAACTATTTTTCGTGTAATTTTGTGTGAAATATATGCTATTTTTAATGACAATATTTTTCTCAAATACGACTCCAACAATTTTGGTTATAGTTTGATCTCAGTGTAATGAACACTGAAAAAAATTGTTCAGGTGTCATGTTGGTAGGTAATTTAATTTTTGAAAATTTTTTTGGCGTCTTCCTTCAACTAAAATTAGAAAGGTAATGGTTATTTAAACTGAAATTTGTTCATTAAAAACACCTTTTCAAATAATGTCACCGTAAAGTTTTCGAAAACATGCGTATTTTGTGCGAAATTGTGTGTCAAACAGGCAATTTTAATTAATTTTAATTTCCTTTAAACCATTTTTTTAAACGGCACAAAATGTTTTGATCAAATTTGGACCTTAGCATTAAGAACAATGAAGAGAATGGTGCTTGACCCATGTTCGTTAAAATGCTTCATTTTTAGAAAATAAAAAAAAAGTTCGACGTTTTCCTACACCTACAATTCTAAAGATTGTTTTCTTAATGAACAGTGTTCATCAAAAACAGATCTTCAAACAATGCAGTGTTCAATTTTTAAAAAAATATGTGCATTTTGTTTGTAATTTGGCGTGAAATTGGTCGCTTGCTTCGAATTTCCTGCGCTTCTTGAATACGAGGTGATTCGCTTATTATTTCATATTTCTCTGTTAATTTCTTACCTTCGAGCTTTTGTTATACGGTTACAAATTAATCTTTTAGAAATTATCCAAAATCTTTTTGACGATCCATATTTTTTGGCCACGTTGCAAGAAATGTATTTGCATTTTCAATGTATTGATACATTTTCTTTCAAGAAATCCGCAAACCTTAATTAAAATGATTCCTATTTGGTTTTATTAAAAAAATACTATTTGAATTTAATATGAAAGAAAAATTGCTAGCCTTCAGTGAATATCAGTTGGAATGCAACAATGACACGCGAGACGGCAGCTGAACTTCTGTGAATTACGTCTTATTGCTGGGACATGTTGTACTTGTATGAATAGCAGTTATAATTGTGTTGATATTTGCTTGAAGTTATTTATTTTTCGCACCAAATGTTATACAAATAGCAATGAACTTTACAAAAATGACTGAAATGAGTTAATTCGCAGAGAATTTGTAATAGATTACTAAGGGCGATAAAGAACGGGCTGTGTCGGCACTGCTTGTTTAAGAGAGTAATTCAAATGAAATAGTTCCTTTCCTGAATCAAATCAACAATACAGGAGAATTGGCATTTTCGATTTCGAGATTTCAATGGCAATACACGTATTGTGGTCCCATGGTACTGGTCCATGAACACCACTAGCGCCTTCACCGTACGTAGGATTTCTCCAAAATGTATATTCCCCGAACCATCTGGCTCGACTCGAAGCTTTGCGATTTTGAAAATCATTCTTTAAAATTTAGGAGTATTTAGAATCCCCAGGGACATATTCAAAATTTTCTCAAAAATGGCTCCAAATTTTTTGGAAGTAAAGAGTAACGTAAACTTACAGAGATGGCATAGGTCATTTTTTTACTGTTTACTCTGAATTTTTGAAACTTTCAAACGTTCGAAATGTTTTCTGCTTATTTCTACTACTATAAAACTGAAGATAAGATATTTTTTCTTTAAGTAATTTTTCCCTCCACAGTGTTTTCAATAAAGGCATGTAATACATTGAGAATAGAGTAGATTTCGTGCAATGTTGCATGCAATATGTGAAATATTAAAAAACTACAAAACCTTGAATCTTCCAAATACTCTAAAACTTTTCATATGCTCTATCAGAGTATCAACGACAATTTATACGTACGTAAATTATACATACGTAAATTGGACTTGAAATTAATGAAATTTACAAAAAAACGTTTTCTCAAAACCCGCTCTCAATGTTTTCAGCACATTTTGTTTTCACAAATAGAAGAAAGAACGCTTAAAATAATGAAGCAAATCTCATTTTCGTCGCATTATATACTTTTCAAAAATTGCAGTTTTAGAAAGAATGCGAGAAAGAACGATTTTATTAAATGATTAATTTTACATTCATATCATTCAGAGAAATCCCAAATAAAATAGGGAATTTTAACAATTTATATTTTATTAATTGTTTTACAGATAATGGACATGATCTTGCAGAAAGAAAAAGGCACATTTGCAGACATACAATTTCAATGGAAAGAAACCCCAATAATAATAGCGGCAAAATATGGACACACAAAAACTGTACAGATTTTATTAAAGTATGGTGCAAATGTGATGCAAAAAGACATTTGGAACAGACAACCTATTCACTACGCAGCCAGCGGTCGAAAATACGAAATAACAAAGCTCCTCCTCAAAAGCTCAGCTGATCCTAACGCAGGGAACAAACGGGGCGTGACTCCACTGATGTTGACAGCCGAGTTGGGTGATGCGCAATCCACGGAGCTTCTCTTACAATACGGCGCCTACGTCAATCAAAGGAACAAGGACAACTGCACGGCTCTGCACTTCGCTGTGCAGAAATATCACCACATTACGAAGATGCTCCTCGACTGCAAAGCTGACCCTAACGCAAAAGACAGAAAGGGCGTCACACCGCTAATGAAGGCAGCAATGTCAGGCGATGCCCAATCCACGGAGCTCCTCTTACAATATGGAGCCGACGTCAGTCAAAGGAACGAGAAGCAATCGACGTCTCTCCATTTCGCTGTTGGGAAATCTCACCAAATTACGAGACTCCTCCTCGAAAGCGAAGCTGATCCTAATGCAGCAAACAAAGACGGCGTCACGCCGCTAATGTTGGCGGCTGATTCAGGAGATGCGCAATCCTCTAAACTCCTCTTAGAACACGGAGCCGACGTCAGTCTAAGGGACAAGGATAACCGGACTGCGCTCCATTTCCCTCTTGACAAATGTCATAACCAAATTACGAGACTCCTCCTCGAAAGCAATGCTGATCCTAATCCATCCAACAAAGTGGGCCTCACTCCGTTAATGTTGGCAGCAATGTCAGGCGACGCGCAATCCACTGAACTACTCTTAGGACACGGCGCCGACATCAATCAAAGAGACCAGGACAACTGCACTGCGCTCCATTTCGCTACTAACAAATGCCATCACTACATTACGAAGCGCCTTCTCGTAAGCGAAGCTGATCCTAATGCTAGGGACAAGAAGGGCGTCACTCCGCTAATGAGAGCGGCAATGTCAGGCGACGCGCAATCCACGAAGTTCCTTTTAGAATACAGTGCTGATGTCAGCCTCAGGGACGAGGACAACTGGACGGCGCTCCACTTCGCTACTAACAAAAGCTGTCACCGCATTACAAAGCTCCTTCTCGAAAGCAAAGCTGATCCGAATGCGAAGGATACTCAGGGTAGCACGCCGCTAATGATGGCAGCAATGTCAGGCGATGCGCAATCCACGGAGCTCCTCATAGAACACGGCGCCGACATCAATCAAAGAGACAAGGACAACTGCACAGCGCTGTATTTTGCTACTGAGAAATGCGTTTACCTCATTACGAAGCGTCTCCTTGAAAGCAAAGCTGATCCTAATGCAAGGGGCAAAGAGAGCGACACCGCTTATGTGAGCAGCAATGTCAGGTGATGCGCAATCCACGATGTTCCTCTTAGAACATGTCGCTGACGTTAAAGAGACAAGGGTAACTGCACAGCGCTGTATTTTGCTACTAAGAAATGCATTTACCTCATTACGAAGCGTCTTCTCGAAAGCAAAGCTTATCCTAATACAGGAGGCAACCATGGAGGCACATCACTTGGAGGAGCTTGCATCATGAGAGCAGGGAACTGTTGGGGGGTGGGGGATTAGCTATCAATTCTTCTTACGTCACCACTTACCGCGATAGCTTTCGAAGGACCAGTATGTTGTGAGTGAGCATACACGCTGTGGAGTTTGTGAAATAGAAACAATATTCTGAAAAGGCAACTATCATACAAGGAAATTCAGAAAGCACAAATACATTTGAGAATGATAATTGATTTGAATGATTACATAACTGAATTAATTTGCTGGAATTGCAACATCTTAGAAAGGTAATTGTTTATGAAAACTGAAATACACCGTAGATGTTGTTCAGATTGAAAAAAATTGCGGTATGCAAGGAATAACTGTACGACAGGAACTACACTTAGAATGTTACAGTAATTAGCCACTGGCGTGGATTTACTGAAGTGGAATCACAATACACATTGGAACACACAAAATACTCCGGACATACACAGTACGGTGTAAAGAAAACATAATTATGTTGTAGTGACCCATGAATGTAGGAAGTCCATACGCGTGTCGAGGGAGCTTGCGATGACGTCCGACATCGGGTCAGCAGTGATGACGTCAGACATCGGGTCAGTGGCGACCCTTGGAAGCCGCGCGAGTAGTCCGTGGGTGATGGAGCTTGCATGAGGAACGCAAGCGCGTTGTGCATTTACTACATAGCGGAGGCTAACACTTCACTTGTTTGTAGTTGCCGCACCGAGTAGTGCATTGCTAGTGAAACTGATTAGCACGTTGCGTCACTACGCACGATGTGAAATATGCAGTATACACCCGGGCCGTGTTCTAATCACATAATTGTAGTTTAGGTAGCACAGGCAAACTTACACTGTTTATGAGTTCAAACAATAGAACACGAAACATTGTGCAGCACATTGTTCTAACACAAGTCATTGTTGCAACAAATTAGCAGCGGTTTTTTTTTTGCAAGTGCATGTTACGT
Source organism: Gryllus bimaculatus (assembly GCA_017312745.1). Lineage (NCBI taxonomy): Eukaryota > Metazoa > Arthropoda > Insecta > Orthoptera > Gryllidae > Gryllus > Gryllus bimaculatus. The sequence goes on from BOPP01000163.1 coordinate 2,018,689, forward strand.
TACACATAGTAAAGAAATGTTCTACACACGCTTATTACAAGCTAGAGCTGTGAATTGGCATAATTCGTGAACTGAATAACAGGGCGAGGGACGCACGTTTAGCCGCTGCGAGAATGATCATTCGACTGACTACCCTCTCATTTCAGAGGCAGATAGTGGGCCAAATAACCTAGTGGGGAAAAAATGAGCGATGAATAAAAACCGACTCTAACACTGGAGCTCATAATTCCAAAATAGCTGCACGATAACATGTTTAAAATTACTGTTGTGCATAAAGTCTACCCATTAATTCTAGTCTTATGACTTAAATACTTGTATAATTCCTAGAAAATGGGCAGAATGCATGTCTTAAAATGAAAGGGCTCTGACACATTATAATAATTGCTGCATAATTACAAGGTGTTCAAAACTAAAACACTTGTGCATACGCTATTTCTGGCAGAAGCTTTCAATACTTGTACAGTTTGTGGAGAAATGTATTAGCACGATTTAAATGCGCAAATAAAGCATGTGGCCCAAAATTCTTCCGGGAAACAAGGACCTCCAATGGACGGAATCCCGTGAAATGCATTCATTTCTTCCCGCGAGTTTACGCTTGTTTTTCGCCCAATTGACGGTATCGCGCCCACTATGGCATTCCTGGTTACTGAAGGTGGCGCCACAAAGCGAAGGCCTCCTTCCCACGCGGTGACACTTTCAAGATGTGTTGCCAGACGTGTTGCGAGCTCTTTCCCCACCACTACTAGGGAATTTGTCCAAATAATCTCTCCAATGTAACAAAATTACACAACTTTGATAATCTCCAAATTATGGACAAAGAACGCTGACAATTCCGTTGACTCTCCCCTTAAATTCTGTTAGAGCAAATTATCAGACAAGTATTCTTTGGTTTGGAACCACTTAGGTTTTGGATCTTCTTCAGAGTGACCCAATATTGTAAACACTTTTGAATACATTTGTTGAGACAATCTATATTCAATTAGATTCTGTGTTGGGGTAACTGCTTTCATCTACACCGAAAAATTCCTTTCTTCTATTACGAATAAAACTTAATTATCTGACGACGAATAATATAAAGAAATGAAACTTGAAATTAATGAATTTGTACACAAGTTTTTGTATCATTCACAACATTGATATTCCTCGTTTAACCAACATTAAATGAACGTCACCTCATAGTCATCTTTACCAATGAATAATAAAGTTCCATTAGCATTAGTGTGTTTGGTTGACAGTTTGTAATGTGGCATCACTGAATTTTTGTAATTAAAATTTATTAAAATACGTGTTATTAGTTTTTGCGAAATACGACCAAATGCGTCGTAAAATCGACGAACTCGAGAGCTGTTGTTGATTTCGACGGCGCCGGACGGTTGGCCATCTCTCTCGCATTTTCTGCCAGCCCCTTTCTTTGCGAGCGTCTAAGGTAAGAGGCACGCGGCACCCGCCGAGACACCATCCCCTCTGTTTATGCAAGGCCAAGCACCTGCGGAAAAAGTAGCTGCACCCTTCGCCCATCTCTCGCACACGCCCGCCCGTGGAACTTGGCGATGATTAACTGTAGTAATGGAAAGTTTTGGGCCACTGACGACGATAACGCACGCAGCGAAGCCACGAGCATTTTATAAACAGAGTGAGGAACAAGGATGGAGATAATGGAATTTACCAGAAGGAACCCCTAAGGCTCTTTCTATGATCGCGAATGAATAATTCCGCGAAGTGAATAAGCAAGTGGCAAGGCGTGTTCTTTAGATTTTAGAGCGATCTAGAACTTTCTGAAACAAAAGGTTGGGGAGAGCAGAGGTGGAGGAGACTCTACCGGTTGCAGAAACTTACTTCTTGGTTGACTGTTGTCAGGAGCACTTGTCATGGGGCTGTCGTAAGAAACTTACTTCTCATTTGATTGCCGTAAGGGACACTTCTCTTTGGACAGTCCGTCGTGAAATCAGTGGAGTCAGGAAGATATCCAGATTTTCTAATTATATTCTCACAGGCGACGACAAAAGAAAAAAACAGATGTGTTTGTTCTTGTCCCAAAATGTCTGCTTGCGTAATTTCCTGATTGAAAGAGTTATTGAACTGGCATAAATTACGTAAAGCTGCTCACAGAACATTACTATTCCGGTCAATTTTACTAAGTGTCGCGGATATTTAGAATGCTTGAAGAACCCTGAATTTTTTTAAATGCCAAAGGTTAAACAGTTTTGGAACCCCGTACATCTAGATTATTGAAGATAGAATTTTTTTCCGAGATGAAATTTACTGTCCATAATTAGCTCTTTCATTAATTAATTACAATACGTTTTTGCGCAATAATGGATTTGTGAATGCAAGTGTTTCAAAGGTTTTCACGAAGTTTCTCTAATTTTCTAAAGTTTGTCATAAGTAAGATCAAAATACTGAAAATTGCGCAATTCCAAAAATGCTCAATTTTTGCTCAAATCAACGCTCGGTTTTTTACGGCTCAATAAATCATTAAAATTTGGGATAACTCGTTTCTAATATTATTTAAGTCATATTGCAAGTGTACTAGTAGAGGACCGAAAAACTGAGAAAAGGCTTTTTGAACGCCAATAGATGGCAGCTGGGTTGAAGGTGTGCAAAACCGAAATGGTTACCTAAACTAAAGAGGTAAGGAAACAATTTAGTATGAGAAAGTATATGCCATTCGCGCCACACCTAGTTAGTTTTACTATTCATTTTTTAACATCAATTAAAAATTGAATTGGAAAACATTCTGTAGTATATGAAAGTGAAATATTATTGAGACATCTTGTTTATTTTAATCTAATTCCAAAAGGTAAACCAAAACTTGCTATTGCATATCCCATTGCTTTTACATTTGAAAAATTGGAGGTGTTCTTGAGAAAATGTCATGTGAACAATTCTGAGAAGGCGCAATTTCGAGCTCATTTTTACAACAAAAACTTTTAATTTTCGACAAATTTCAGCAGAAACCATTTAAGTAAATTTTGTTCATAAATGCAACAACTTATAAAAATTTAGTTATGTAAATATTAAATACATAAACGATATTTTATAAAAACATTGATAATAATTATATAAAAGATATTTTATAAAAGACACTGTCATCCATAACTTGTCACAACATCCTATTCAACATAAACATTCTGCCTTCCACTACATGATACACAGATACTAAGCCTGCCTCTGGCAAAATCTCATTCTATGGAAGAACTGAACACTATACAACACATTGCTATGTCAAACGGTTACAGCACAGAACTTATTAACAACATACTATGCCGCAAAATAGTCAAACACTACACTTTCTTCAACAACACAAACACCAGACAAGTACACTTGCTTAACTTATTTTGGGCCCCTTTCAGAAAAAGTCGCACACAATGTTCACAAAGCAGCTATCAAAGTTGCATTCAAATATCAGAATTCCCTCAAAAAATGCTGCCCCTCAAACAACACACAGAACTTTTAGAAAAAAACGGCGTCTATTCACTAAATTGCCATGACTGCGAAGCCAAAAATATTGGTCAAACAGGCAGAACTTTTAATACCAGAATTAAGGAACGTATACACGCTTGGAAGCACAACACCTGTAAATCTCACTTTGCCAATCATTTACTTCAGACAGGACATTACATTCAATCCACACACAGATATTCATATACTGGAAATTGAAAATCACTACCACACCATATTTACTTTAGAAAACCTGCATATTCATTTAAATAACTTATTGAATGAAACCAAAACTATAGACCCTCTCCTCCACTAAAATTATTATTAGACACCACTCCCACACCGCACCCCGCCGGGGCGGCACAGTGACAGCGCACCGCACCCAGGCCATTGCCCTTGTCCACCCCACGGCCGGGTACTTAAGCCCGTCGGCTCGCCCGACCCCGCGTAGTCGTTTTTGTGGCTTCCTTACAGCAGGTAAGGAAAGGCTCAACTTACATTTCCATGTTTTCTACTAATTGTTACCATTGTACTAATGTACAATTATAGGAACCAGAATAAACGAGTTTTTTGGTATCTGGAATCTTGAAAATCGCCTGGAATCTGGAAGGTCGCCCTTTTTCTACTGCATCATTGCATAACTTTATACTACGCAGCAGCATACTAGTAGCATGCATGAACATAAAACAGCACGAGATATCTTCTACCTTTTAGTACACTTACCCGAGATTACGTTCAGATCATTCAATCTATTATCGGTTTGGACTCTGGTCTTTATATTCTGCAACCGTCGAGTAGAATTCTCACTTCCAGTTCGAAAAATACTCGTAGAAAATGATAAGATTGGATGGAAAGATAAATCCACCTGTGAGGTGGACGTGGTGGTCTCTGAATAATCATTTGGGTTTGAACGACTCGTGTTTAAACTTAGCACAGCCTCTGTTGTCGCTACAAGAAGGCGGGGTGAGATTTAGAAGATCCGACACATCTATGTAAATATTAGGTGAGTGATTAATGTAACATCATTGTCATAGAATTGTTTCGGAATTGGCGTCCAGTTTCATTTAATATAGTACAGGTAACTAGTGGCGTTACAGACTGGCACAGACTTTCCCGTATTAGTTTTCTTTTTTCTTTGATCTCGGCTAACTGTGCGGACTTGCCTTGTACTCTTGCTAGCTGCCATCTATCGCCGCACAAAATAACATCGGACAAAATTAGAGAGGCCAGATCTTAAAACACAAAAACCGGAATATTTTGACATTTTCTTCACTAAAAAAACGGGATAGTACAGGACACATGCCCCTGAATTGAGATTGCTTGGGATGTCGCACAGAATCAAAAGGTTCTGATTATTGAACGGAAACAATTAGAATAAATTAAAACTTTTTGATTGCACTTTATGTCAATTAGTTTTTGTCACAAAAAATGGGACATTTTGGTGCCCGTTGCCGTTTAATACGGTACAGCGACTCAAAGGAACTGTTTCGTCACTTCAGGCAAAATAGTACGAAGAATCGCCTTCAGATGATTCTACCAATAAGCCCAAGAAACAATGGAACTACAATGATTATATATGATAATTTACAATTTATTACAATATATGATTATTTACAAGTTATCTTTAAGCATCCTAAATACAACTATCATCTATCACAAAAGGCGGTAAAAACTTTGGCAATCAAGAATCAGTCGGAAAGGCAAGGCAGAAGATTTGAAGAGCATGAGAATTAAAGAAACTAAGTTTCAGTCCAATAGATGCCGTAAAATCTAGTTTAAAATATTCAACTGATTGTCTCTACATATAATCTTGATCATAAGAATGATATGTGGAAATAATTAAACACAGGAGTAGGCTGTCGATGTATTTTCCCAACAATACTATAACTTCTTATAACAAATTCTAAAATACTATTCTTTTCTTTATCTTCCGGATATATTGTATTTATGTTGTTTTTAATAAACATTTGTTTTTTTCTAATTTATTTATTATATCTTGTGTAACGACTTATATTCCATACTTTATAATGAAAGTGTAGATTGTTTGGGAAATATTTTGTTTAAATTGACTATTAAGAGCATGGTAATTAAAAAGTGTCCAATTTAGACTATGTTCTCCCTATTAACCGGTTTTAGAAAAAACTTATGCTAAAAAGACAATAATTATAATTCCGAAGCATAAATTATTCAATCCTTTCGTACTAAAATACAAAATCACAAACAGATAGAAACCAAGCTGCTTTCACTGGTCTGAACTCAGATCACGCAAGAATGTAATGGTCGAACAGACCAATTGCTTCTGCACTTAACAATTTTCGGAATCCAACATCGAGGTCACAATCTTTATTTTCAATATGAATTCTCCAATAACATAACGGTTATCCACCACTATTGTACAAAACCGCTATTACCCCTGATATCGCACAAAATGAAGATAACAGAATTATCAGTCGAGAAGTGAGAATCAGAAAGGGGCGATGAAGTGCGATTATCTCAACGTTTATTGTTTTCTTCATTTCTGGAGAAATAGAACGTCATTGAGCGATAGCAGAAAACTGGATGGTTCTCGGAAACTACCGATTACTATAGGTTCTCAAGTGTCTTAGGAAAATGCGTTCTCGGCAAAGCATTAAATACTGGGACAAATTGCGGGCAAAAAACAGTGGAAATTTCCTCGGTGTGTGCACTCACTGAAATCATGATGTGATGTAACATCAGGAGAGATGCAAAAATGCGGAGGTACTCGGAGAGAAATCCTAGCCACTTTAAAGGAATTACAAAATTCACCATATCCAAAATTGTGATACAATATTTTTAGAAGTAACAAAGATTGATGAGGGGAAATGTCAAGGATTATTTGGCTGTACTGTTGGAAATACACGACCAGTATTTTCAATTCTCATTATTGTATAACACAAGTAGAAATTGTATTACACAATAATTCTGGGATTTAGAATGCATTCACTTTTCAATAAATGCGTTAAATATTTGCCTACATCAAAATATAAAAATTCATCCTTTAATATAACATTTTTCTACGCTAACCGGATATCTTATTAACTTTAAGATTAATACAATTTTTGTATTCATTTGTAATCTTCCCGGTATTTTCATAATTTTGTCATAATTTCACTTTCACATTTTTCGTTGCTATACTGCTTTTAGTTAATACCTTATCGTTTTCTAAACTCAAAACCAACTTTTCGATTTGCAGAACAATTATGGCGAATCCATCACATTGTGGGTAAGTGGAGAAAATATTTTGCTGTTTAATATGTAGAAAACGTTATTTATTATTTAGCATTGTTCCACAAGAATGGTGCATGTCTCATTTTCGTTGAAAACTGTGATGTTTCGAAAATTGCAAAATTTCAAATTTGTTTCAGCGTTTTTCTACAACCAAAATATTAATGATACAGATTTTTCCTTTAATAAAGCCTATTTCTTAACGATAGGTTTTGAAGTAAGTCGTGTACATTTTTTCGCAAGTTTGAATATTTTTTGCGTAATTTTGTGTAAAGTAGAGTCAATTTTTAATTTTGTTGAACAGTTATTTTTTCTTAAAAACTGCTCTATCGATTTTGATGATATTTTGTTGTTGGATAGTTTGAAGAACGTTTAAGAAAATAGTGCAGATCTCACGTTATTTAAAAACTTGATTTTTCCAAAAAATCAAAGATTTGTCGGCGTCTTCCTACAACTACAATTATGAAGCTGTTACGTTTCCTTATTTTTGTACATAAAAAGCGTATGTAGAAGGAAGTTCCGGAATTGGGTGCTCGGGAATTCTACCTTGATGTAAAACACATGACATTCGGAGGCCCTTGCCCTCTACGAGATTGTACCGAGCTAAAATGATGACGATGATAATAATGATAATAATAATTGTATTAATAATAATAACCATAATAATCATCATAATATTGATGATAATAATAATAAAAACAATTTTTCGATATATTTGCATTTGTTTGCCAACACTATCAGTACCGTATTATTTATTAGATTTTACTTTCTCGCCAATGCTTACAATTTATGGATTTTTCGCCCTTTGCTTCTTAAGAATTTCTTAAAAAGTATTTAAAGAGACATCATTGTATCCCTTCTCTCCGTACTTGTAGCACATACTGCTCCTGTTCTGTCCTTTACACTCCCTGGGAAAATAGGTAAGCTCCAGACAGTGTCATCATTGAACGTTGCATACAATCCACCCTATTTTTATACCGGGATTTTGTAGCAGGATCCTGGCATCTCGTTCGTCCATTTCAATGAGGGATATTTTATGCATTTTGGTGTTTACGCTCGACACCGAAATAAGTGTTTCTCCTCTGGAGTTCTTAAGGAAATTCCTGAGCCCAGCTTTGACCTGCTCTGTTGGGGTCACGCAGTCAAGATCCCTAATTTCCTACGGTCTCCCTTGCATAACAGACCCAGCCTCCCCCAGTGCTGCCTTTAAAGCAATCCTGAAGGATTTGCTGCTTTCGGATTTATCTCGAAGTCCTAGCAGGAGCTTTCCGGGTCAGGCTTTGTGAATATCCATAATCTTAGTCCTGCTGTTATCTGGGTGTAGGTCTGACTCTACTCTTATATTTGAGAGCGCAACCTGAAAGGCGCCCTCTGCTGGCCGTATTTTGATGACTTCGATGGAACTCGCGCTCATCTGGTCTTCTTGGGACGCTCTGACTCCCCATTGTGTGTTCCAACAGTGGCAGCTGCAGTTGCTCTGAGCCCCCCCCCCTTTCTTCTTCTTCTTCTTCTTCTTCTTCTTCTTCTTCCACTTCTTCTTTTTCGAAGCCACTGTTCACTTCAGAATTCGTCGCTCTCTCCCTCTTCAGCGATATTCTCTGGGAAAGGCTTTTCCAGTGAAATTTAAGAAAATATTGTTTGTACTTCTTTTTAAACTGTTCGGATTCACAGGAAAATATAATCGCATAGATTTGAATAAAATGTAAAAAAGCTTATACGGTATCAAGAGATCTTAAAACGTGTATTCCCGTAAAAATCTCCGCGTCAACTTTTCGCAACATTACATACACTTATCTATAGTACATAATTCTCCGTACTATACTCGAAGGCAACTGTTGAAAGAAATTGGCACAGGTTGTTCTCTTGTGTCGAGGATAGTTTTGTTGAGTTACCTCATCTTCTCCCCAAATGTCATCTGTATGCACCAAGAAGTCATCACATGGAATCTACAGCTCCCCTAGAGACATTATTCGTGAAGAGAAACCCGGCGCTCTCCAACTATCACATAGGCCTATCTCAATCTTGTGAGATGTTTTCGATAAATTACTCTAGGGACCGTAAAATAAAGGGAAAAAAGAACTTTTTTTCAGAAAAGCACATTATAACGAGCACCGTCGTTGAGAAATTGTCACTTAAAATAGGATCCCTTTGTAGCTGATTTTAACATAGTTGACAAATGATTTCAGTGTTTTTGTTTTGAGTATGGATTTATATTGTTTCAGTGCCGAGACACCCGTCTTAGGGCGATTGAAAAATGCTGCAAAGCCATACGGGTCTGAATACGAGATCTTCCTCGGCGGCCTGTTGGCGCTGCGCGCGCGCAGAAAGGGCCTACGCTTTCAACTTTCTCGAATGTGGCTGCTGCGCGTCCCCTGGATGACCTCGTGCTGCTCTGAAGCACAGCCACTCACCATCTTCATCCAGCTCAAGCACGCCAGCACGACTGGTGCAGCTTCTCCGGTGAAAACACAGGTAAATACTCACTAAACACTCTCACCCAGCTCAGCACTCAGCAAGACTGTGCTGCCCGCCTCCGGTCACCTCACAGTAAATATCTGGGACAATCCACTAAATACTCTCACTCCAGCTCAAACTCAAGCAGCTGAGCTGCCTCCGTACCTCACAGGGAAATACTCTGGACAATGCCACTAAACCACTCACACTGCTCAGCTCTCACAAGACTGGTGCGCTCCTCCGGTGACCACACAGGTAAATACTCACTAAACACTCTCACCCAGCCAAGCACTCTAGCAAGACTGGTGCTGCTCCTCGCGTCACCTCACAGTAATATCTCTGGGACAATTCACTTAAACACTCACACTGCTCAAGCTCTCTACAAAGACTGTGCGGCTCCTCCGGTGACCACACAGGAAATACTCACTAAACACTCTCACCCAGATCAGCACTCGAGCAAGACTGGTGCATGCACCTAATCGTCCCTCACAGTAATACTCTGGGACAATGCCACTAAATACTCTCATCCAGCTCAAGTACTCAAGCAGGACTGGTGCAGCTTCTTTCTTGCTTCACAGAAATATTCTGATCCAGTGACACTAAGCCATTCCATCGACCTCAACCACTCCAGAACCACTATTGAAACTCCGGAAGTAACCATACAGGTATATTCTATGAGGCAAGGGCTCTAGACATTTGCACCCATGTCAAATATTCCATCACTGGTAAAGATCCTACTGTAATCACACAGGTAATACTCTGACCCAAACCCACTAAACATTTTCATCCAGCTCAAGCACGTTATCAGGTTTGGTATAGATACTCTGATGACCACACGGAAACACTCTCAGAAACGCCACTAAACACATTTATCCAGCTCAAACTCGGCAACATTACTGTTGCAGCGTCCTCCAGTGTCAATACACGTATTAATAATTTGCTTGAAAGTCACTTAACTCTTTGAGACAGCTCGAGTTCATGCGCACTGGCGGTGCAGCACGTACGGTAAACACTTAGGTAAATTCTCTGTGCCAAATGTACTAAATTATTATTTTTTCTTCTGCTCAGGCTTTCACATCTCCAAAGGGCGATTTCAGCTTACCGAAATATTTTGAATTTTACGTCGATTTCGAAAGCAAACACATGACTCCAGGCCATCTCAAGACGAAAGACGACGAACTGCTGCACGATTGTTGTTTGGACGACGTGCGGATGGTCATTTACACCAATCGCCCCGTGGCTCGCCGCAAGGAGGCAGCCGATGGCCCGCACCTGCACTTCCAACTCGAGGACCTCCTGCGCACCGGCGATACCTCCAGACCCAACACCGTCTTCTCCTTCGGCTACAGGGACCAAGAGGTATGTAGCATTATTCAGGGTGAATCAGGGATTTGTAATTCAATCAGATAAGGTAGAAAACCATCTAGTTAATTGGGAGAATGGAGGATTTATTTAAAAGGGAACATGCGAGGAAAGAATTTAGTAGATGTAATATAACAATTAATGGTAGCATGAAATGTGGGGAAATTAGAGAACAGATAGTAACTGCCGAAGAAAGTATTGAGGGAATAGAGAATATACAAGTCGCAGATCCATTATCAAGGAAAGAATGTAGATAATCCAGAAGATATACAATTTCTATTGGAACGAATCGAAATAGTAGCAAAAACAATAGTTCGTTTGGGACCAATTACGTTTCATAATGTCACTTGTACCATTAACAAGGCAAAAATTATTCAAATAGTCCGGCGAAAATAACTGAGTTGCCATGCTCGTCACCTTCGACCAGAAGATGTTCCCAGAACATAGCTAAATCACCAGAGTTACAAAAGCGCATAAACTGTATACTAAAGCGTGGTGAACGTAGTAGGTACTGAATCATTAAAAAAGGCAAGATAACGCAATATTTACTTTCAAAGCTAGTATGATGGGCCGGCTAGCGCGTCATGTAGTCGGTGCCGCTGCCTGCCCAGACTGGCTCGAATGTTTGGCGCTTCTATGGACGTGTATTGCTATGTCTATTTCCATTACTGAAGTATAGAGCGCGTGGCGAATAGACAACGTAAATTCTCGCCATTAAATGAAATATTTAAAGAATAAAGAATATAATTCAAGGGACGTATTTACAAAAAAAGTATTTTGAGATTGGAGAAAAAATATCAAGGAATGTATTTTGGAAATGAAGATTTGAGAATAATAGGAAAGGATGGTATATTATCATATTAGCAAGCATATTTTGCTTGTTTTTCTAACTTCAAATGTGTGAGCAACTTGAAAATATACATTAGGCATTATCCGTCACAGGTATGGAAGCTGTATGACAACGATCCACTAAAAGATGTCTACCAGCAAGAGTTTCTTCCACGGCTGCGCGTATTCTCCGAACAAGCGCACGTAAACGACGTGAAGGATCTTATCAGCCAGGAGCTGGACGCAATGTTTGGAGCTCCTTTGCCGCGAAGCGTTTCCCTGTTCTCTAACTACCGCGGTATCCTCAAGCACTCGGCTCTGATTGACACGCGGGCGCCCCGCTCACAGAAGAGCTCTGGAGAAGTGAATCGCTTGTGGTGGAGAGCTGGCCAAGCAGGGCGGGCGCCGCGGGCGCGGGCTCTGCGCTTCGAGCGGAGCACTGCGTCGCCCTGAGAAGGGCGCTCGGGGCGGCCAGAGGGCGGTGGCCGTGAGGCTTGCGCGCGTGCCAGCGGGCCACCGCGCGGCCAAGGTCGTCAGTGCTGACGAGGCATTCGCCGGCCGCTGGCCTACGTGGGCGAACCGCCAGTTGCGGGACATGCCGCCGCGCCCGCGCAGGAGCGCGTGCCGGCGCCGGTCACGTGCACTCCTGCTGCCTGGACGCGGAGAGGAGGTGGCGCGGCGCGGCGCCTGGTCGCCGCCGTCGCCGCAGCGTCAGCGTGTCGCATCTCTTGCCAAGGTGCGTGTCCTTTTAAGTGAGATGTGATAATGATGAGGAGGACTGGAGAATGGACCACCTGACATGGAGGCTCAAGAGGCACTCATAGACCAGACTCTCCTTCTCCAGGTGAGTGGTAGAATTAAGAGGCGAATCTCGGTTAGTCAAAAAAGAAATCGCAGTAACTTGTAAAAACATAATTGCCGCAGATAGAGCCATATCGCACTTTCTTCCCACATTATCAACACAACTGAGACATTAGCCTTTCCTTGAATCAATTCTTGTATCCCTGCGTCATAGAACTTTTTCGCCTGGGATTGGTTAGGCATTACTGTCATGTGCGTAATGTCTACCGAACAGAAATTTCTCGAGGTGTGCGAAAAATGGAAATAGCTAAGAGAATAATCCGAGCTACAGGGGGGCTTGTTAAAGTCTTTCCAGCGGATATAGTCCAGAAAATCTGCTGAGACTAGCCTCGTGTGCCCGAGTGTTATGGTACAGGAAGGATCCGCGTTTCTAACACGTCAAATATGAAGGAGAAATCATCGGCCAATCGGGAACTGTCCCCGTGGGCGGGGTGGGAGAAGGGATTTGCCTTGTATCGGACGTCAAGGAGCAACGGAAACTGCCCCATTACGCGACCAGACAACGCGATAAAAATAAGTTTTCAGGTTTCGTTGAGACACGTCAGACAGCATTCACGTTTTGGTGATTTTTAATGATTTCTACTGTCTCTTTAAACTTCCTCTGTTCCTAGTGGTCTTCCTTTGCCAGAAAACCAGTGTAGTAAAAAGAAAAGGCAAAACCAGTTTTCGAAAAAACGATGTCTAGCCCAGGGGAGTGCCTTATAGAGCGTGTGTGTCTGTGCAGGGTTGTCCGATGCTCTTGCGTGACTTGGAGCCCTCGTGGCGCTCGGTGTGAGGGTAGGTGGACGGCGCCCTGGGGAAGGAAATGAGTAGTATGAGTGAAGATGTCTAGCCCTGGGAATGCCTCATAGAGCGTGTACTGTGCAGGGTCGTCTGGTGCCCTTGCGTGCCCTGGAGCCCTCGTGGCGCTCCGTGCGAGGGGACGTGGACGGCGCCCTGCTGAGCGCCCTGGTGCGCGGGGGGGCGGCGATGGGCGCGGCGCTGCCCGCCCCGGGAGACGCCCACCTCGACCTCCCCCGCACCCTGGAGCACCCCGCCACCCTCGACCCGGCCGTTGTGGGGGGGGCTGGACCCGCAGAGCGACCATCTCGTCCTCAGCGGATTTCCTGTGCCTTTTCTTACGAAGCTGTACAATTCGCTCATTTCCCAAGATGTTCCAAGCGGAGAACCTGAATCGTACAAAAGACATGGAACTAGAGAGCAGCTCAACTCTAAGGTTGCAACACTAACTAAAGATTCCAACAGCGAGAAACGTGATTCCTTTAGAAGACACGGAATTGAAGAGGGTCATGGAGAAAAAGTGCCAGGAGAGCACGATGCAGCGATTGAAAATAACAAATGGTGAGTTTAAATGTGTTGCAAAAGTACAAAACACCTTCCGAAGTAAGAATTAATTGGAATTTTGGTGGCTAGTGCACAGCGTTTTCACGTTACCCAGGATAGACGTCTATACCCTATGTTGGCAACTTCTGATTTCGTTGAAGCAAAATAAACAAAATTTTACAATTTTCCTCGTAAATTCTTAGGAACCACTTTTGCTGGGCGGGGAATCTCGTTCAAGCAGCAACAAATTTGAAGTTATTATCAGTGGCGTTATATTTTGTAAAACAGTCATATTTTCTTGGTATATTATATACTGATACTTGGTCATGCACCAACTTAATTTTATACACATAATTTTATAATGCAAGTCAGGTTTGTGAGGAGACGTGAAGTTGTATCTTGGTAGGTCAAATTTAATATTCATTCTTCAAGACGTTAAAATATGTATAAAATGTATACATTCTAACAATTTCATCATATTTGACGGGGGAATTCGATAAGTTGAAGGTTTAATTGGAGGTGAAAAGGTTTATTGAATGCGCAGGTGGACGGAAATTTATAATATAAAGGTTTATTTGGCTGTGAAAGTTTTCGTGGATGTGTAGGTGGTCCGTGCTGGCCTGCGCGCGGGAAGGCAGCACGCCTCAAGAAGCCGCCTTCCTGCCAGCGTCACCGCCCGCGCGAGGAGAGGGGCCTCAACGTGCACTGGCTGCACTGCGTGGGGGGGCGGTAGTGTGGAAGGCCACGCGAGGGGGACGCAGGCCGTGCGCCGTTCGTGCAGCGGGCGAGCGACGCGTGTGGCGTGCGCCCGCGTGCGTGCACGCGGCGGAGCCGTGCGGCACCGGCCGCGTGGAGCAGCGCGTGGGGCTGCTGGTGGGGAGCCCGGGATGGGCAAGAGCCGCTTCCTGCAGCGCCTGCGGCCGAGGCTGGCAGCGGTGCGGTGCTGCTGCAGGCGCTCACCACCGCAACTCCTCAGGACTTTCCCCCAACCCACCATGTACCACTCTTCACACGGCATTCACACACTCACTTCCTATGGCTACGACATGAATAGTGAGGTATTCTAGGTCAATTACTAAGCGAAATTAAACATTTTAGTAATGTTAAACCCTTCTTAACCTATGGCTATTTAATGACGGAAAACAACAAATTCTAGATGTCATTTTATATACATTAGGAGATCATCCAATATTTTAATCCCGTATGCCGCAGAGAGTGAATATCTAGAGGCGTTAAGCTACCAAAATTTAATAGTATTTAAAAAGGCTCGAAAGGGCATTTTCAAGGCAAGAGTTCCACATTACGTATATAGCTTGGTAATGAGTGTCACAGTGCAAAGTAGATAAAAGATATAAAAGAAAATATTCTTTCAAATATTGCATGGATACACTAAGTGCGCTTAAAATGCCTATTCATAATGTCAAAAAAAGCCCTTAAATTAATAATTTGACTGATTCATGACGTAACACATCTGCCGGAACTGCTGAATCGGCACTGAACAGAAATTTGCTGGCGGCTGTTGTGAGCGAAAGAAATACAGGGACAATGCCACTAAATTACTTCTCATCCAGCTCAAGTACATCAAGCAGGACTGGTTGCAGGCTTCTTTCTTGCTTCACAGAAGATATTTCTGATCAGTGACACTACCAATTGTCCATCGAGCTCAACCACCTCAGAACCACTATTGGAAACTCCGCAAGTAACCTACAGTGATTATTCTATGCCAGCAAAGGCTCTTAGACATTTTGCACCCATTGTCAAATATTCCATCACTGGTAAAGATCCTACTGTAAACACAGGTAATACTCTGGACCAACCCACTAACATTTTCATCCAAGCTCAAGCACGTTATAGGTTTGGTATAGATTCTCTTGATGACACACACGGAAACACTCTCAGAACCCACTTAAAAACATTTATCCAGCTTCAAACTCTGGCAACATACTGTTTGCACGTCCTCCAGTGTCAATACACGTATTAATTAATTTGCTTTGAAAGTCACTTAACTCTTTGAGACAGCTCGAGTTCATGCGCACTGGCCGGTGCAGCCACGTCACGGTAAACACTTAGGGTAAATTCGTCGTTGCCAAATGTGACTAAATATTATTATTTTTCTTCTGCTCAGGCTTTCAACATCTCCAAAGGGCGATTTTTCAGCTTACCGAAAATATTTTGAATTTTACGTCGATTTTCGAAAGCAAACACATGACCCCTTTTCCCAGGCCATCATCAAACGAAAGACGACGAAACTGCACTGCACGATTGTTGTTTTGACGACGTGCGGGTGGTCATTTTACACCAATCGCCCGTGGCTCCGCCGCAAGGAGGCATGCGATTGGCCCGCACCTTGACTTCCAACTCGAGGACCTCCTGCGCACCGGCGATACCTCCGACCCAACACCGTTCTTCTTCCTTCGGCGTACAGGGACCAAGAGGTTGTAGCATTATTCGAGCTGTGATTCGGCACGGATTTGTAATTCATCAGATAAGGTAGAGAACATCTTAGTTAATTGGGAGAATGAGGATTTTTAAAGGAACATGCGAGAAAGGAATATTAGTAGATGTAATATAACAATTAAATGATAGCATGATATATGTGGGAGAATTAGAGAAACAATAGTAAATGCGAAGAAAAGTATTGACGAATAGAGATATACAGTTCGCAGATCCATTATCAAGGAAGAATGAGATAATCCGAAGATATACAATTTCTATATTGAACGAATCGAAATAGTAGCAAAAAACAATAGTTCGTTTGGGACCAATTACGTTTACATATGTCACTATGTACCATTAACAAGCAAAAAAATTATTCAAATAGTCCGGCAAAATACTGGTTCATTGCTCGTCACCATTCGACCAGAAGATGTTCCAGAAACCATAGCTAAATCACCCCTCCCAGAGTTACAAAAAGCGGCATAAAGTGTATACTAAAGCGTGGTGAACGGTAGTAAGGTACTGAATTGCATTTAAAAAAGCAAGATAACGCCAATATTTACTTTCAAAGCTAGTATGATGGCGCGGGTAGCGCGTCATTGTAGTCGGTGCCGCGCCTGGCCCAGCTGGGCTCGAATGTTTGCGCGCTTTCTATGCGACGTGTATTGCTATGTTATTCCATTACTGAAATTAGAGCGGCGTGGCGAATAGACAACGTAAATTTCTCGCCCATTAAATGAAATATTTAAAGATAAAAGAATATAATTCAAGGGGACGTATTTACAAATAAAAGTATATTTGCAGATGGAGACAAAAAATATCAAGAGAATGTATTTTGAAATGAAGATTAGAGGATCATAGGAAGGATGGTATATATCATATTAGCACATATATTTGCTTGTTTTTCTAACTTCAAATGTGTGAGCAACTTGAAAATATTACATGTAGGCATTATCCGTCACAGGGTATGGAAGCTGCTATGACAACATCCCACTAAAAATGTCTACAGCAAGATGTTTCTTCCACGCTGCGGTATTCTCCCGAACAAGCGCACTGTAAACGACGCTGAAGGATCTTATCAGCCAGGAGCTGGACGCTAATGTTTGGAGCTCCTTTTGCCGCAAGCGTTTTCCCTGTTCTCTAACTACCCAGGTATCCTCAAGCACTGCGGCTCTGATTACCGCGGGGCGCCCCGCTCACAGGAGAGCTCTGGAGAAGTGCGAATCGCTTGTGGGTGGAGGAGGCTGGCCAGCAGGGCGGGCGGCGGCGGCGGGCGGGCTCTGCGCTTCGAGCGGAGCACTGCGTCGCCCTGAAGGGCGCTCGGGGCGGCCAGAGGTCGGTGGTCGAGGGTGGGGTTCGGCGGTGCCAGCGGGCACGCGCGGCCAAGGTCGTCCAGTGTAGACGAGGCAATTCGCCGGCCGCTGGGCCACGTGGGCGACCGCCAAGTTCGGAGCTGCCGCGCGCGCCTGGAAGCCTTGCGCGCGCGCGCTCAACGTGCAGCTTCCTGCTGCGGACGCGGAGGAGGAAGGTGGCGGCGGCGCGGCCCTGGTCGCCGCCGTCGGCTGCGCGTCAAAGTGGTCGCAGTTTCCTCTTGCCAGGTGCGTTAGTCCTTTAAAGTGGAGATGTCAGATAATGGATGAGGGGACTGGATGACATGGGACCACCTGACACTGGAGGGCTCAGAGGCACTCATTAGACCAGACTCTCCTCTTCCAGGTGAGTGGTTAGAATTAAGAGGCGAATCTCGGTTAGTTCAAAAAAGAAATCGCAGTTACTGTAAAAAACATAATTGCCGCAGATAGGAGCCATATTCGCACTTTGCTTCCCACATTAATCACACAACTGAGGACATTAGCCTTTCCCTTGAATCAAATTCGTGTATCCCTGCGTCAATAGAACTTTTTTCGCCTTGGGATGTGGTTAGGCTTTACTTCGTCATTGTGCCGTAATGTCTACCGAACAGAAATTTGCTCGAGTGCTCCTCGAGAAAAATGGAAATAGCTAAGAGAATAATCCAGCTACAGGGAGGCTTGTTAAGTCTTTCCAGCGGATATAGTCCATGAACTCTGCTCGACTAGCCTCGGTGCCCGAGTGTGTATTGGTACAGAGAGATCCGCGTTTCTAACACGTCAAATATGAAGGAGAACATCATCGGCAATCGGGAACTGTTCCCGTGGCGGCGGGTGGGAGAAGGGGATTTGCCTTGTATCGGACGTCAAGGACCAACGGAAACTGCCCCATTACTGCGACCAGACAATCGCAGATAAAAATAAAGTTTTCAGGTTTCGCTTGAGACACGCAGGACAGCATTCACGTTTTTGGTTGATTTTTTAATGATTCCTACTGTCTCTTTTAAACTTCCTCTGTCTCTAGTGGTCTTCCTTTGCCAGTAAAACCAGTGTAGAAAAGAAAAGGCAAAACCAGTTTTCGAAAAAAACGAATTCTTAGCCCAAGGGAGTGCCTTTATAGAGCGTAGTGTGTCTTGTTGCAGGGTTGTCCGATGCTCTTGCGTCGGACTTGAGGAGCCCTCGGGCGCTCGGTGTGAGGTAGTGTGGACGGCGCCCTGGAGGAAGGAAATGAAGTTAGTGATGAGTGAAGATGTCTAGCCCTGGGACATGTTGCATCTATGTTAGAGCTTTACTGTGCAGGGTCTGTCTCGGTGCCCTTGCGTGGCCCTGGGCCCTCGTGCGCGCTCGCTGCGAGGGACGTGGACGGCGCCCTGCTGAGCGCCCTGTGTGCGCGGGGGGCGCGCTGGGCGCGGCGCCTTGCCCGCGCCCGCGGAGACCCCCACCTCGGACCTTCCCCCGCCCTGGAGCAACCCCGCCACCTCGTCCGGCCTGTTTTGGGGGGGGCTCGACCCGCAGAGCGACCATCTCGTTCCTCAGCGGATTGTCCTGTTGCGCTTCTTCTTACGAAGCTGTACCAATTCGCTCAATTTCCCAAGATGTTCCAAGCGGAGACCTGAATCGTACACAAGACATGGAACTAGAGAGCAGCTCAACTCTAAAGTCTGCACACTAACTAAAGTTCCAACAGCGGAGAAACTGATTCCTTTAGAAGAACCACGGAATTTGAAGAGGGTCATGGAGAGAAAAAGTGCCAGGAGAGCACAGACTGCACGATTGAAAATAACAGTTGGTGAGTTAATGTGTTGCAAAAGTACAAAACACTCTTCCGAAATAAGAATTAACTTGGAATTTTGGTGGCTAGTTGACAGCGTTTTTCACAGTTTACCCAGGATAGACGTCCTAATTACCCTTATGTTTGTAACTTTCTGATTTCGTTGAAGCAAAAATAAACAAAATTTTACAATATTTGTCTCGTAAATCTTAGGAACCACTTTTGCTGTGTGCGGGAATCTCGTTCAAGCAGCAACAAAATTTTAGAGTTATTAGTCATTGCGTTATATTTTTTAAAACTCATATTTTACTGTATAATTATTACTGCATACTTGGATTCATGCACCAACTTATTTTATACAGCATAATTTTATAATTGAAGGTTCAGGTTTTAGGGAGTACGTGAAGTTGTATCATTTGGTAGGTCAAATTTAATCTATTCATTCTTCAAGACGTTAAAATATGTATAAAATGATATACATTCTAACAATTTCATTTCATATTTGACGGGAATCGATAAGTTGAAGGTTTAATGGAGGTTGAAAGTTTATTGAATGTGCAGAGTTGGAACGGAAAGTTCATAATATAAAGAGTTTATTTGGCTGTTGAAATTTTCGTGATGTGTAGGTGGTCCGTGCTGCCTGGCGCCGGGGGCAGCAGCCCTCAAGCAACCGCCTTCCTGCGCGTCACCGCCCGCGCGGAGGAAGAGGCCTCAACGTGCACTGGCTGCACTGCGTGGCGTTGGGGGCGTGTATGTGAGAAGGCCACGCGAAGGGGGCGACGCAGGCCGCTGGCGCCGTTCGTGCACGGGCGAGCGACGCGTTGGGCGTCGCGCCGCCGTGGCGTGCACGCGGCGGAGGCCGTATGCCGGCACGCGGCCGCGTGGAGGCCAGCGCGTGGGGTGCTGGTCGGGGGAGCCCGGGATGGGCAAGAGCCCGCTTCCTGCAGCGCCTGGCCCGGCGAGGCTTGCGCAGCGGTGGGCGGTGCTGCTGCACGGCGCTCGACCACCGCACACCTTCCTCAGGGACTTTCCTCCCAACACCAGGTACCACTCTTCACACGCTTCACACATCACTTCCTATGGCTACAGACATGAAGAGTCGAGGTATTCTAGGTCTCAATTACTAAAGCGAAATTAAACATTTTAGTAATGTACAACCCTTCTTAAACCTATGGCTATTTAATGACGGAAAACAACAAATTCTAAGTGTCATTTTATAATTACATTAGGAGATCATCCAATATTTTAATCTCCGTTATGGCCGTCAGAGGTAATATTAAGAGGCGTTAAGACTACCAAAAATTTATATTAGTATTTAAAAAGGCTCGAAAGGCATTTTCAAGGCAGAAGTTCCACATTACTTATATTAGCTTGGTAATGCAGATGTCACAGTTGCAAAGTAGATAAAAGATTATAAAGAAAAATTCTTTCATAATATTGCATGGATTACCTAAGTGCGCTTAAATGCCTTAATTCCATAATGTCAAAAAAGCCCTTAAATTATAATTTGGACTGATCTCATGACCCGTAAACCATCTGCCGAAATGGATTGAATCGGCACCTGAACAGAAATTTGCTGGCGGCTGTTGTGAGCGAAAGAAATACACTTTCTCGTATCGGGAGATCAGTAAGTCTACGTCGTCTTTGCGTGCCAGACTTGACAGGCAGCAATTGGTTGCAGCTGCTTGGCTGGCGTCGGCGGGGGTCGCGGCTTCAGTGTTCTCCGAGTCACGCAGAGTTCCTCAAGGCATGCTCTGTACGAGTCGGAAGCATCGCATTCTTTCGTCGACGGGCGTGGACGAGATTTGCCCTTCTACAGGACAAACTCCTCCGACTCTTGCAACT
>BOPP01000163.1:2052475-2074290 GCA_017312745.1 Gryllus bimaculatus
GATCGTCTCGTTTGCGTAAAGAAACTAGTGATACGAGCGTATCGACTGCACTGAAAGTTGAATTACTTATGTAAAATTGGTGTTGCGATTCCGAAATTCCTTGGTCTTCGTTCTCCGTGTTCCAGCGTTTTGTGTCGTCAGAAAGCAGCAGTGGGGCTGTATATATGCATGAATCACGAAATAGAACCAGGAAGGAAGATTATATCATTTCACCTAGACGCAGGCAACGCGTGCAAGGTATGTTAAAAGCCGATCCTAACGCCAATCTGGTCTAACAATCTTAGTACTACGGCGCGTCCGAGGTTAAGAATAAAGTACAGAGTTCTATGATGCAGGTCTCATGTTTGTTAAAAACCCTAATTTTGTGAAAATTGCAAAAGTTCAATATTTTTTAGGAGTCTTCCTACAAGTAAAATATTAAAGATGGATATTTTTTCGTTAATGGAATCTCTTCCTTAAAGATAGATTTTAAAATAAGGTCCTGGACAATTCTTGGAAATTTTAGTACTTTTCGCGTAATTTTGCGTGAAAGTACGGGCGAGTAAGTACGTACTGTTTTAGCACCACCTTTGAAAAGTTTCGTGAGAAGTGAAAATTAATAGTAACTGCATTTTTTTGCGGGTTGTGGGGGAATTGGAATTAGGGAAATCCCCTCCTCCCTCGTGGATCCGCACCTGATATATGCGAAGGGGTGTTAGAATGAACGCTTCGTGCCTAGGACTATGAGATAGAGGAATACACAGGTTTTATAGTCCTTTATTATCTTTTTTTGAAATTTATTTTCTTCTCTGCCTGATAATATCGCTTTTTAGGGAACAGCGTATATATAATTAATTTATTTGACTATCTTCAGACAAATACGGATCTCATGCTCACATAAGCATCCGCGGCTCGAATCTATAAATTCTTGGCTTCCGGTAGACGCCGCGTCGTTGGCTGAGAGGCCGACGTTTCGCCTGACATGTCGCAGGCTTCCTGTCCTGAGGGTAGTCACTGCCCCGAGGAAGCCTGCAACATGTCAGGCGAAACGTCGGCCTCTCAGCCAACGACGCGGCGTCTCCCGGAAGCCAAGAATTTATAAATACGGATCTCAGAGAGATCCAGAATAGTAGTGTTGGATACGGTCGCGATCTTGCGACATGCAGCGGCACGACCGAGAGAGACGCTAAATACAGTGACATAATGCTACCGTAAAGGAGATTCTTGAGGGGCAAAGTTACAAAAACCGCACCGATTAAATAAATAATTTCATTATAATCTAGTCTGTCTAAAAAACAAAGTGGTCTATAATAATGATTCTGAATTTTTCAAATTTAAAAGACTCAATTTTCAATAGAATTGAAGAAGTTACTAGGGAGTTCATGCACGCCATAGCGCCCAAAACCCATAGCGGCAGCACTATTGATCTTCTGCGCGTGCGCAGATGTACTAAAGTGGTGCGAAACTTAAACTGCTAATGCACAGTAGATCGATAATGCTTCACATTCGAGGTGGCACAAACTTCCTACTAAACCAATTTTGAACCATCGATTTTTTGTCGATGTAGAATTAAAGTCGATATTTTGTTATCGATGATGCGTCAATCTACCTACAGAGCGCGCTGAAAATTAAGTGTTGCCAACGACCTTATTCAAATAAGAATGAAATATTGTGTCCCACGGTTGGTAATAACGCACATCAGGTATGGCGGGTATGGCATGGAAAAGCCTGATTCTCCAAGCATAATGCTCTTATAAACTCCGAATAAAACTTTCTGGGAAAGACAGGCGCTGGGAAGCTAAGAAAACACCGCCAGAAATCCTTAGTTATATTGTGTGGTGTAAAGAAATTTGAATCGTTTTGCCCTTCCGATGGAAAAGAAATATGTGATCCAAAAAATTAGAAAGTTGTGAAAAATCTGCATTTATAGATTATGGACTGCGAGATATCGTTCTAATAACATTAAGATATTTAGCAGTGATGGATAACATTGGACTTCTGAGTGAATGTGTCATAAAAGTAGAGGAGGTAAATTGATTTTTTTATTTACATCTGATTTTCCAATTCTTATTAATTGTAAGCTATCAAAAAACAGTAAATACAACTACATTCCTGTATGATTAAAGACAAAGCTACATCACTCATTTTCTCTGTTGGAATGTCACTTTATTTTAGAAAGTTGTCTTTCATTAGTATTTGAAGTGTTTATATCAGTGGGTTATTTTGAAATGAGAATTCAGTGGATTTTTAAATGTGGATATGCTTCAGCATGAAAATTTTGAAAACATAAAACCACAGATTTTCATTCATATTGTTTCAGATCAAAGTGGAAACTGATGGAGATACTGAGGAGATACTTCCAAATTACACAGTAAGTTATTTTTTTGAACTTTTATAAAATATTTGCATGTAATAAACCGATTTATAAATTGTTTTCCGATTAAGCCGAGGGTGAGTTGACATTTGATCAGCTAGGTTGCGGTTACACAATTGAGAGTTTCAATATCAAAAGTAAAGTCATAAAGAATCTCCTGATTGGATAGCTGCATCCCAGCTGATCACTGTCACTGTCTTACACTGATTTTACAAGAGTAAATATAGAAGAGACGTCAGTAACATTGAATTGTCTTGAAATATTGATTATGTGACTTATCAGTTATTTGTAATGTTATTAAAGGAAAAAGGAAATAATTTTGATGATACAATTTCATAAAGAAAATGTACAAATGGTAATAATTCATATTGATGAATGGTTAATCATATTGATAAAATTTATTAACACATATATTTTTTGAAGATTTAAGAATGAAAAATATTAAATAAAATCCATTTCATAATAATTTAATTTTATTGTTTTGGGTAAGTCAATTGTAGGAACTTTGCCAGAGGTTTTCTGTACTTTTGTGGTTATATTTCAAGAAATAATTTAAATTCATGTGTTCAGGACATTATTAAAAATGATAAAGGAAGTTTCTTTAAATAATTAGCTCATGAAGATTAGGAGAAATGAAGATGATAATTTCAATTTTCATAGTGTTTGGGGATAGCATTTTAAAGTTGGACTGATATTTGTTAAGGGAAAAACTAATGCCAAATGGTTATTAATGGGTGATTAGAAATTTCTGGAAATCACATGACATAATAGTGACTATTCAAGCTTTTCATTCTTTAAATACAATTCCATCCTTTGTACCCTTAGCTTTATCACTAACTGATATGCTATTCTTTCTCAATATTTTTCTTGAAAACTAATTTTGCATTAAATTGTATTGATGTTTGACTTTTTTTTTTAAATGTCTGAATTTGTAGTTACTCTTGTGAAGGAATTGTTGAGTTAAATATCATTCTCCACTCCACATTGGCTTTGTAATTCCATTTGTTGGCAGTCCACTTTGTACCATGATTCGTACTATGATTTTTCTTCACTTCATCATGTTTCTACAAGTAACTCTTCATGCAATCTGTTCTCAACACGAATAGATCTGTTTTGTCATGAAATGACATCTATATTTCATTATCATTTATATTATGGTCTAGTGAAAATGATTTCCTATTAAACACTGAGAAATTTAATATATATTGTCTTGTACAGATTTTCTAAATCTATTCATGATCACATTTGTAGTATTGGTGCTATATTACTTGAAATCATGACTAAAATAAGAAATCTTGGAGTAATCTTTGGTTCTAAAATGTCATTTCTAGGTCATATTGATTATGTTACAAATAAAGCAAAATAACTCTTGGGTTTTGTTAGAAGAACTGGTAGTTCATATAAATCTATAAATACTGTGAGAACCCTTTACATAATGATGGTTAAATTAGTGTTGTTGAATACTTCTGTGGGTGGTTGCCTTTCATTCAAATATTGATTCTCATTTAAAAAATTGAAGCTGTGCAATGTAGAATTTTTAGAATCACAGCAACATGCCTTGCACGCTAAGATCCCTTATACACCATAATTATAATTAAATGTCAACTGCATTAAAATTACCCTTGCTTTTGTGTGCAAGAGATCTATCGGTTGCAAACTGTATTTACAAATTCTTGATTAAATAACTCTTGTTTCTTGAACAATTGAATTTGAAAGTTCATGTAAATTCTATTAGAAAAACTTATAGTCTTGTAACAAAAACATAGGTTTCTTCAAATAGTGCCAATAATCCATTAACCAGACTTAGCTCAACTTTATATAGATGTTCCCTTGATGTACTGTGATTTGTTATCTTCAAGTTTTGTAATCCAGGCTAAAGACTTTCTTTTGTTCTTTGGTTAGATGTTCTTTATGCTACTCTTAACAACGAAGAATTCATCATTGTGTATATGGGCTTGTAAGGTTGCTTATTAGATAAATAATGAAAAAAATAAAAGAATTTTTTTAACAAAGAAAGTGATTTACTGTATTTGTTGAGACATGCTATGATATGCTTATTGTGATTTTATGTTTAATTTTATTGCGAGATATAACTGAACATAATTTATGTCACTTCATGGCCTATTTAAATAAATAAATATTTTGTGAGGCTGTATCATTTTAGAATCAGATTCATAGCCTTTTTTCTTTAAGTTTGCAAATTTTTTAAAACCATTTTTGCATAATAATGATAATAATAATAATAATAAATAATAATAATAATAATAAAAAGTCCCTATCCATTGAAGAAACTATTGCCAATGTAGCACAAATGATTATTTATAATTATTGTGTTGTATATTAATACTTGTGTTATTCTGTCTGAAAATTTGCTGATCGTTTTCAGGATCGAGGGAGATGGAATCTAGTGGCTTGGATCATCAGACCGAAAACTAGTGAAAAATAAATGCAGAGGAGGTAATGTGTTTATATTCTGATTCATCCTTTTTTTTGTGTTTTCTTCTTCCCTCACACCAGCTGAGTTAGTTGAGTCAGCATTATTTTTATTGTCTCTGCACCGCCTTTCTGACTGGAGGCCCGTGGGGTCGAGTCCTGAATGACTGTGGATTTTTGATTGGTAGCCTGGATGTTCAGTAAAACTCTCACAAGTCCAAATTTTTGAGATATGCCAAATAAAATTCAGGATGGAAATAATATGGAAGAAATGTATAAATAAATAAAATGCTTATTTATACTGCTATAAAGAAAGAGTTTATAATGACTGAAGATCTGAACTACTAATTATAGAAATGCAGGTTGTCAAATGAAACGTTTTACTTTCTTTTAGGTAACTATGCGTACAACCGGCATTGTATCTGTACAGATTGTGTCATCTAATTTGTATTAACTTAATTTATGAAGAAAAAGCTGAACACGTGTTAAGTTTCACTCATTTATTACTGAATATTGTTTGTAGAATACCCAGTTAATGAATGCGGACACAAACTGTTGCTATCAATCTGTCCATAAGAACAACATTAGCAACCAGTACTGCATGCATTTCGGTTTATGACGAACTGACTCCGGTGTTTGCCAACATTGCCACTTCATGGTTGCATATGCTTCATTGCCATTTTCTCACATTCACATGCTATGATGCATTGTTGTGTAGTTAACCATAGAGGTATTAAAAGTACAGTACATTTTTTTGGATAATTCAAACATTTCCAAATGTGAACAGACCACACCCCCAATATAAGTTCAGAAATACCGAGGTTTTACTGTAGCTGGGTCAGACTCAGCCATAGTCTGGTCGTAGTAACTGGTCTGAAATATAATTCTGTTGTCCAGGAGCATGGAAGTCGTCCTGCCGCTGTCTTTCTTCACGGTGAAGGAGGAGCCAGAAGACTGGTTTAGTGAGGAAGAAAGGTTGCAGGTCGGGTGGCAATGATTAAATTTATTGTATTTACCCCACTAACGCACAAAATGGATCCCACGATGGAGCCACGTGGAACGATTAGTCTTTTCTCACGCATTTCCTTTTAGCAATGTTGCCCCTGAAGGAGAAAGACTGAAAGTACTTAGAAGTACCCTACAACCAATAGCGATATTTTTTCTTTTCACCCTTTCTACTGCAACAAACCGAAGGTGCTGTTCTGGCTTTCTTAATGTTCTTCAGAATGTTTGAATTTCCAGATCGCACGATTTTTAGTTTCTTTTTTGTCGGTTCCCTAAAGTAATATTTCTTTATTTGGTACGTAATTGCCTGAATATATGAAAAGATTCACATTTCATGGATTGTCAATGACTAATCTGAGAAGCAAATCTGCCCACAGTAGATTTTAGAAGTTTTGCCCTTAGTTAGCTGTTTTAATTTTTTTAAACACATTAAAAACCCTGTTCCAAATCTTCTTTGCGTTCCAGTCCATTACTTTTTTAGCAAATTAACCTCTTTTCATCATTGCGGGTGTGAGTTTGGTCTTTTCGCAGGTCATAGACACTGAGATCCATTTCTACAAATCTTCTGGGATCCAACTGGAATATCCATTCTTGAATCTTGAGAATCATGTTGTCACATTTTTTTGTTTTTTTCAATGGTTTTCTAATGGCCATGTGACATATTTTTCTGTTCAAAACTGTGGTGAAGTGTATTTTCTGCCACAGTTGTTTTGCGTTCCTAAATGGCATCCACCTGAAGCTTTCTTTTGATATTTCAAACTGGTTGACTGTTGAACTCCGGCAATGGGCTTGTAACGGTTAGGCGTACTGGACTGTGGTACCCAATTGGCGGAGTTCAAACCATCGAGCCGTGGATTTTATAGGCGCGGAAAAAATCCTCGTACGGCCTTCCTTCGAGGAAGTAAGCGGCTGTCCCATGTCGTAGATTTACTTGCATGTAAAAGATCCTCAAAGGCCTAAATGACGCCTCTGAGCTAAAAATTCAAATCGCCTGTTCTCGCCCAGAAATACCTCCTTTCTCTCCTAGTTGTGAAAGGAGCGTTAGCGAAATTTTTGCGAGTGGTCAGACGAAAGAGCGGGCCTGATGGCCCGAGTCTCGTCCGTAAAATAAGGCAAATTCAATTCAATCAAAACTCCTGACCTAATTTAGAAAAAACAATCTCTCTTTGCATGTTACCTACAATGACAAATTAAATATTGCTATTCGTATTTTTTTCTTTGTGTGAGATCAGAACAACCCCATCTGAAGCAGTTTGCTTGGAATCATTCATTTAGGTCATGTTCTTGACATTAAAATATCAAATAATACATTAAATCATCCAGTAAATGTTGAAATTACATTCTCTGTGGTATGATTGCTTGAAATACACTGAATAACAATACCATAAAGAACAAAAGTTTCAAAATAACTTCAATCAGCAATCATGCTCCTCATGAACTCACTGAGTAAAAATTGTCTCGGAAGAGTTATAAGACATGTTGACCAATGTTACAATATTATTAGATATAAAATTAAAAACTAATAATAAATGCATATATTTACAAAATAACATTAAATAGTTAAAATATTAATTCCTGATAATTTTGATCCTGAGTATAATAACTATAATCTCGAGTTCTTCAAAGGTATTATCTTGGCCCATTGTTATATCTAATATTCATAAATGACTTGAATCTGTGTCTTCCATGAATTTTATTTCTGATGACCTAAAGATTTATTGTGAAAGTGAATCCATTAATGAAGGTTATTTTTCTTAAAATTAATTTTATAATCTAGCATTGTGGTGGGAACAAAATTGTTTATATCTAAACATGAAGTGTAATATTATGACTTGATGCAGATTAAGATACCAATACTTTTTAATTCCATTATAAATAATGAAATATCAGAAAGAATGTTAAAAATTAAGGATGTTGAAATAATCTTCTAGGAAAAATTAAAATGGGATTATCATGTAAACAAGTGTGACCTTTGACTTTAAAATTAAAAAGAAAAAAATATTGAAAATATTTTATAATGGTTTATTTAGACAGATTCTCCTATAACTATCAACTGTTTGGTCACCCTTTTATTCAATATATAAATCACAGATCGAAAAATTCAACATAAAATTTATTTTTTACTTGTTAGAATCTCAGAATAACTCACCTGGATTAACACAATTTTTCAGAATGCAAATCGGTTGAGTATGTGCTCATTAAATTCTGTAGAAACGGTGTTTAGATAGAAACAATGGTCCAAACAATTCTTGAATGCAAGGTCAGGTGCGAAGAGAGCTTTCAACCCATTTATGGCTCAATTTACAACCAAATATTATTGGTGACTCTCACCACTTTTGCAGCTTCGTGTTATGTCCTCTTAGTCTCTGATCTGGAGCTCTAGTAAATAGCCTCAAATTGAGGTACATTGTAGAGTCCATGCAGAATCTTGTAGGTCTCTATTGTGTCTTCTCTTTTCAACCTCTGCTTAGAGAGCTGGTCCGAATTCATTTTCTGTCAGGAGGAGAATTCTAGCGGCCAGCCGCTCTGATTGGTAGCGTTCTGTGATTTCTCTGATCGACAACAGGCAAATGCCAGAGGCGTACCCTAACAAATGGACCGTGGATTGTGTGAAGTCTTTTCATCCTATTTCTTGTCCTGCCCTCACCCTTACTTATACACACACTTTCACTTAAATGCACTTCACTACCACATGTGCTAGGAGATGAGTCAGGAACTTTGAGCTAGTCTCGACTGGAGCTGGGCTCTGCTGGTGGGTGATACCTGGTTGGGGAAAACTGATGTGCTAGCTGATGTGTAGGTTGGAGCGAGAACTCACCATCCACTGGGGGGAAGATCACCCCCGCCTTTGAGGAAAAGCATGAAGTACGCTTACGGGGCTAAATTGCCTTGGCAGTTGAAATGCTCAGAAACTCAAAATAATCTATCAATCCTCCTCTGCTTTAGCTTCAGAAAGAGATATCTTGTGACTTTCAGAAATCCTGTGATCTTGAGAAAGAGACGTCGATTGATAGTACTCTTTCTAGATTTTTGTGAGATACTTCTGCTCTTTCTGTAAATGGAGAGTGACTTTTTGAATGTGTGAGGATCATATCACATTTCTATGTTCCAGTACAGACCTGAAATGTGTAGTGTGGATTTCTTTTATTGCACCTGGTCACAAAGTGGAAAAGGTTTTTCTAATTATGTCACTTTAGTGACTGGCTTTAGCATCTTGAGACTGCCATCTCAAATCATGGCGTAAACAAATTTTAGATTATTCTATTGAAATGCGTGTCAAGTGAATAATTTTCAATGGCATATCTGTACTGTGGATTATTTCTTGGAAGATGTAGAATTTTGTACTTGCTGGTGTTGGCAAGAAGTAGCCACATTTCCGACCTCTTATTTACAAGTTTAAACTCAAATTGTAGTGCATTGTAGTATTTTAGTGAGTTCGCAAATAATATGGTGTCATCGGCATAACTGTTCCAGATAGAAGATAGTCCATCTCCAATATTGCTTGTTTATAGAACTAATAGTAATGGTTGTGTAAGACCAATCCTTGAGGAGCTCTACTAGTGAACTGCCTTGGTGTTGAGAGTTTACTGCCAATACTCACCTGGAATGTTGTGCGAGTTCTCGGATCCATTCAAGCAGTTTTTCTTGTAATCCTACAGATTTGAGCTTATGAACTCTGACAAATGGTTTTATGTAATTTAGGTAAGAGGATCATGAGTTGACCTTCATCCAAGGCTTTAGTCCAAGCTTCAAATGAGTTAATCAGATTTGTTGTTGTTGTTGTTGATCTTTCATGTACAAACCAAGCTGTTATTCTCTGAGCTAGAGAGACTTTTAGGTCTGTAATTTGTGGCTTTCTGTTTGTCACCTTCCTTGAAAATCAGTGTTACAGTTGCTTTTTTCCATATAGATGGTAATTTTACCATGGCAAGGATTTCCTGCAAATTCCATTCAACAGTGGTGTCAATTGTATTGCAGAAGAGTTGGCACCCAATTCACACATGACTTTTACATCATCTAGAAAATCTATATACTACATAGTTATTCCATCAAATCTAAATTCAAAATTATGGTAATAATAAGAAAAATAAAATGTATTTTTGCGCAGAGAGACTTGGACCATAAAGCCTATTCTTCTGCCTGTCCACACGAATCAAAGTGCATTACAAAGTTGAACAATTAACTCTTTTCTGTTCACGGAATGGGAGTTATGGGTACGGACTTTTGGTGCAGAATGTGTTATGATATTTAGAATGTAAAAAATACGTTTTTACAGGATTTTCTAATTCTACCATACGTCTTACAATATTCTGGTTTATGAATTTATAATAAATGTCAGTTACTAGAAAGCAGTTCATTCTTTGAAAGATAGTTCTTTTCCTCAAAATTCATCCAAAATTTTTGCAAGTTCCTTGTTGCATATGCTACTCATTTTTGAACTATGAACTTGCTTGTTGATCTCTTATGATAAAACACTTTAGTGAAAACAGTGTCATCAGTATCATTTGAGGTCCAACGCAGGTCAATAATAAGTCATAAAATACCAATTTCCTCTTACCAAAAGGAGGTTAATATTATATTAGAGGAAATCTAATAATATTAATTTTTGAAAATTAAAAATTTGATCTTTTTTATTTTTAATTTTATTGATTTAATGTGCCAATACAGATCATTAGGTCAGAGGAAATCACCAGATCAGAGGAAAAATTATTCTGATTAAAAAAACAGTTTATCAATTTTTAAGTAATTAATATTTCATCGACAGCTTCTAAACATCAGAATTATGAGTGGATATTCATTATCATCGATATTGTAGAAAGTTATCATGGTATCTTAGATGTGTTAATCCTACAACCTACCTTTTACCACAATCACTAACAAATTTATGGTTTCACACTCCTATGTGCATTTGTGGATAATGTAATAATTACAATAACTGTACTGTGACTTATGCACTCTATCTCTAAGGCACTATGAATTTTATTTTGTAAGACTGGATAACTTCTTGGAATCTGACAATTTTCTAAACTTGCATATTTTCTGTTTGAAGAATGTTTTTTCATTATAAAACTTGTAGTTGGGTGTTAGCCAGGTCATGTTTAGATAGATAAATTAATGGATAATGTTACATTATTAGATAAATAAATAAATTTAAAAATAGAAGTTAACAATGTTGCTCCCTTGTGCAGGAGCAGCTGCAGTCCCCAGTGTCTGTGTATCTTGCTCCTCATGAGGAAACTGAAATTGAAGTGAAGAATGAAGAGGTAAGAGTAACAGTGTTCGTGTTTTCATTATTGGATTGGTAATAATCTTTGCAATTATAGTTTTATTCTTTTTGTTTTTTTAATTCCTATTTTTAAAATGAAAAATTTGATGTCACCTGAAGCAACAAATTATTAGTGATAGCTAGCTTTTGTTAGGGGAAAAAAAAAGAAAAAGAAAAAAGAAAAAAAAAAAGGTTGAGCGTGGAAGGCAGTGCCTACTGTGATGAATATGCACTAATTTAATACAATTCACACACAATTCTAATGACTTGGTTTGTGTAAGTATTTTTCAACTGTGAAATAATCTGCTCTACGTGAAGTCAAGACTATCGTACTAAAGTTTTAAAATATCCTTTATCTATTTATTATGGCTTTTGTTTTTCGATATCTTCCTTGACCTTCTTGTGTTTTTACTCCTATCCTTTCTTCTCTTCTCTTCCATTTTTTACTTTGCTTTTCTTCCTCTCCTCCATCTTTTCTTCTTTTTGTGTTTTATTGTACCACCCACTTATGTTCTTTCCCTTTTACTATTTCCTGTAGTACTGGCATAGATGGAAAAATATATCCTCTAGGCTACTAGTTGTCCAGAAGAAATTATGTTACGTTGCAATAAAATTGCCCGAATTCTAGCAAGTTTTGAGGTTCCCTGAAAGTGAAAAAGTATTTTGTTTTCTTGAAATATGTAGTAAAAAAATTACTTAGATTAGTAGCATAGTTTAAAAAAGCATATTCTGTGAGACCTTGAAGTTGAAATTTTTTTCTCAAAACGTGTCTCTCCATCAGCAGCAGCTCTGTGGGGTAGGCAAGTAACCAGTGCCTACTCTGATAAATATGCACTAATATAATACAATTCACAGACTATCCATTTTAATGACAGTGTTTGTGTAAGTATTTTTCAACTGCGAATATAAAATTAACATTTCATTCATTATCATGGTATGTGCAAATTCTCAATTTAAGTGTTTGGTGATGAAAGTCTACATAACGAGTCTCATTTCCTCTCTTCCACCATTGTCTCCTGCTCTTTTTCACCAGGCACATAATTGATTTTGAATTGGTTGTACTCATTCCATATTGAAGCCAGAGATTTATTTCTTTAGTAATCTATTTTTCAATTAGACCTTTAAATCATTTTGTGTATACTTTATTGAAAATATTAGTAGTTTTTGTGTAATTTTGAGCTATACGAACACAGTTTGTTTTTCAAACCTATTCTACTTCTTCAATATTGAAGCTAGAGATATCTTTCATAATCCAATGTCTTTCTTATGATAGGTGTTTGAATCATTTCAAGTACATTTCAAAACAATTCTAGTAGTTGTAGCTTAATTTTGATGAATTTTGTTGTTTGCATATTTTGAGAGATGAATGAGGTGTAGAATAATAATTAGGGAATAAAAATTATTGTAATGAAAAATGCAAAATTTGCATTGTTTTTGCACGTTTTTTGCTACACGATCTCTCTAGTTATTGCCCAATTATGACATACCTCTTGTTGAACTTGATTTTCGTTTAGAAGAATACTAATTTATAATATAATATTTGGAAAATATTTGGCAGACAAACAAGGAAACTGAAATAATATACTGAAATATTGCTATAAGTCACTCAAACATAAGAGTATAGTAGCTAGTATGGAGGTGGCCAAATTTTTAGACTAAATATTTTTTCTCTCATTTAACGGATTATAATGAGTTCTGAGAAGCTCCTGACAAAAGTAACTGTTTGAAGTGTAATGTTTGTGAATGTTATCGTAAATGTATACACAGTTAATGGTTCAATGATGTACAACAAGCCCTAAAGAACCAATGATTCCCTCGTATAAATAAGTTGTTTGGAAAAAAACTAGTGATTATGCTTCATATCACAACAGGAAAGAAAGTTGGAAAACATCTTCAAGATATTGATCAGTCTGGGTTCCAATGGGCTGCAAAAAGTCCTGACAAGAATACCATTGAAAATTTTCGTTTGACAGTTAAAAGTAACTTAAGAAAAGAAGGCCATAAAAACCAGCTCATAAAACTTATTTGCATCTCACAAAGTGACACTCAAATTGAAAGAATGGTTTAAAAATTAATTTCAATTTTCAACATACCTCAGAACAAGTAAGTTAATTATGAAATGCTTATAAAACATTAGAACTTTGTACACAGAGTGTGTCAATATCTACAGTGGCAAATACATTTTGTCTTGTTCAATAACTCTAGTCTAATAATTTGGCCACCTCTGTAAACAAAATAAATTTAAATTAACTTGTAGTTGAATGCATGTAAAATTTGATGAACATATAACAAATAAGTCACTCATAATTTATGTCTAAATATCATAATTTTAATCATGTAAAAATTGCTGTTGTAAACGTGGCTGTGGCCTGTAATGAACTGAAAGATTCGCGAGATTGTTGATACTTATAATGGCATGCAACCACACACAAGAAATCAATATCGGTGAGTACAGTTTACAAGAAAACTAAAGCATCCCTTATCTATTTGAATGTGTTCAAAAAACAAGCAATGATTTCAAATTTCATAGGCAAGCAAATTTCAAGATTTAATTTCCAAAGTCTTTTATGTTCTAATAAATTTCAGAAACAAACCATAAAGATGCGAAGATAATTTTTAAATTTACATATTTCAAACACTCATTATAAATTATATGATCAGGAAAAGAACTTTGTGCAACAAAAATGAAAATTTGGATTCCTCTGCACTCATTGCATACATGTTTTACTTCTTAAATTCCCAGAATCCAAAAAGTATTTCAATCAGTTGAAACAGCAAACATTTCATAAACTAATTAAAAATATACCACTACCAAAAACAAACTTCTTTTTAAATTATGATAATGAATTTGCTGAAAACTTCATAAACCTAACTTAATGTCAGATTCCTTCCAAAGTTATCCTTGGGGTCCTAATTTCTCATTCCCTAACACAGAACAAGATAAACAAATTACAATGGAGACAATATCTAATTTTCAAGTAACAGTATATAGAATTCCTCAATTACGGGAGGCAGTTCGAGGCATCATTATAAATGAACTTTCTGAATTTATTTTAACACCAACCAACTTTCCAAGAACCATGGAAATCTCACTCAGAAAAGAAAACAATCCACCAAATTTCTAAAAGATAATCAAGAGAACAGATAATTTGTTCTCGCTGGTGAAGGGGAGAGCTTAGTACCAATAGATGCTGCGTATTACAATCTAAAGGTTGAACAAACTTTTTTAAATAGATAGCTATAATTTTCTGCAGAAATATCCGTTATGGATTTTTTAAACAAAATTCAACAAATGAAAACTTGAAAAAGAAAGTTTATAGATTCGAAAACTTTCAACTTTATATATGCGACTAAGCCTAACATCCTTGTGCTTATGGCTTGGTTAAGACACACAAACAATGTTACCCTGTCCACCCTGTCGTCTCTAGTATTTATTTGTGCCAGAGTATTTATTTTTCAAGTTTCTTAGCCAAGTCATCGAGAATCTTATGCAAAAAAATCCTTTCTCAGCTAAAAACTCAGTTCAAGTTATCAAAGAATTGAAACAGAAAGAAATAACGGCAGATTACAGATTAATATTGCTAGATATATTACAGATGTATCCAAGTGTACCTCGTGAACTTATTTTAGATTCCACAAGAGAACTTTTAAACCAATCACACTTCAAATATGACCTCCCTATGAAGGAAATTTTATTAGCTATTTAATTATTACTTAATATTATTTACCTGAAATTTAATAACAAAATATATGAACAAAATTCCAGCACACCAATGGGAGGAAATCTCAGTGCCCTTGTAACAGAAATCTCAATACGACACTTGGAAATACAGTATTACAAGAATTGCAATATAAAATGTTATACCCAATATGTTGATGATACTCTCATAAGTATACTCAAAGATCATATACAAACTGTTTTAACATCATTCAACAATGTCACTAGAAAATTTTGTTTACAGTGGAACAAGAACATTAAGATAAAATCAACTACCTAGATGTTACTTTGATAAGATCCAGAAGTTCAATTCTCATTAGATGGTACACAAAACTTACGTCAGCAGTAACTATTTTGAATTTTCAATCTTCTCATTCTCCACAAAGTAAACATTCCGTAGTGACTAATTTGGTTGACCATATTACAAGAATTACTTGCCCCTCCTTCTTTTATGATGTAATAGAGTGTGTTTCTTTTACTATTAAAAAATAATAATCATATCAATTATATTACCCGTTTAATTTGTGCAAAATTACATAAAATGGCCCATCCCAAATCTTGCTGTAATATTTCAGTGCAAGAACATTGTCAGTATATCACATTATTATTTATTCCATAAATTAATCATCAACTTGAATTTCTTGAGAATTACAACATCAAAATAAGGAACTCCATTTAAACAATAAATTCATTCATAAAAAAAAACAAGGATCCTGTCTCAAAGTTAGATCAAAAATATGTAATTTCTGCCTTAAAATGCCTTGAGTGTAACTACTGTTACTTTGGTCATACTTCAAGAAAATTAAAAGAATGAGTAAGAACAAACAATATGAAACAAATCTGTGAAAGACAAAACTCTCTAACAAAACATGGGATCAAGCAGAACCATCAGTTTGATTTTCAAAACCTTACCTTACCTGCAAAATTCTTTTACAGAACTGTATAATTCCATCTCTTAAAAACATTAGGGGAGAAGAATGTGGAAGTTTTTTAAGGAAATCCTGGGAAGAATCAAATGTAAAAGATGTTGTGATAGAAGTTTCGGGACTAAGTGGGAATTATCTGCTTTTTTGCATGTAGCATTTGTGCTATTGCAAATGCGCTATATTCATTTTGTGCATATTACCAAAAAAGGGTAAATATGTCGCTGTACTAAAATATAACAATTAGCATCAAAACATGCAAGTATTTGGCGATTATAATTTTAAAATTGCAATAAGACCAGTTCATATCCCATATGGATGTAACATACAAGGCTATTGGATGTTGGGAACTTCTGAACGGGAGTATAACATTATGAACTGCTACGATTCATTGATATGTCCAATGCCAAATACTGAAAGAACATATTTAAACAATGCTGGGCATGAAAGAGATTTTCCACACATGAAACAATTTTTGAAACCGTTTACAGCGTCGGCGACGCCACATTTTGCTACTTAGTAGTATTTTACAAAATAACGGTTTTCTTCCCCTCCGTCTCCCCACTCCCCCGTCTTCTGTATCAACAATCCCGCGAATCTATCAGTTTAATACAGGCCGCTGCCTCGTTTACAACGGCAATTTTTACATGATTAAAATTATGATATTCATATACATAAATTACGAGTGAATTATTTGTTATACATTCTTCGAATTCTACATGCATTCAACTGCAGGTAAATTTAAATTTATGTTATTTAATAGCTGCTATTTTTCCTTGAAGGTCGTACTTGACGAAATTATTTCTTATATTTGAATTCGAATATTGAAATATTTGAATTTATAGCAATATTTCTGTAAATTATTTCAGATTCAGATTTTTTGTCTTCCAAATATTTTATGTGTAAATTGGCATTCATGTAAACAAAAATCTAATTCAAAAAGAGGTGTGTCATAATTGTTTTATGAATATTGTTTTTTTCTATTTAAAATAATCTATAATATAAATGATTTTTATAATTTTGTGGCTTTTTAATTAGATCTTGATAATAAAGGCCAACGACGTTTGAAATGTTGATAGATGCAAAAAGTGATTACAATATTTAATAAAAAATTGTCATTTTGTTTATGTCTGCCTTAATAATCAAAAGACTTGATCTTCCAAAAATTGAAACACAGTAAAACCCCGTTTTTACGTTCCCGCATTTTACGTTTCCCTGCCTTTTACGTATTTTTTCATTGGCTCCGTCGTAATGCCTACATTTACAAAGCATTCTCTTCCTGCAATTTACAACTTGATATGAAGAGTGCTTCCCGTCTTTGACGTATGTAAATAAACAATTATTTATTTATTTTTACTTCTTCGTATACGTATGTATTAAACCTAGTGCAGATATGTAATGCAACGTCAAAAACCGCGATTTTTCGACAGAAAACTCGTACTGTTACAGAAAAGGTGGATAAATCCTGTTCCAATATGTAGTAAATTACTACATAGTATGTGTGTAACGAACTTTCAAAAGCCGCAAGTTCGTTCAGATCGATCTGGGAATATTAATTTTGGAGAAAATCGGCAGGCAGTTAGGCGCTCGCGTTGACTACTGACGGATAGACGTTTTGCCGTCAATCGATGTTGCGGTTTCGAGGACCCATAAAGCAGGGATTCAGGCTACACCGCGTATTAGAGGAAGTAATTTACTACGTATAGGATTATGATTTATCCACTTGTTTATTACCAGGGCCCGTCAATAGATTTTCTGCCGAAATTTGCCGATTCCGGCGCACACTTTTACTTTCTCTTCTTACGAAAGGCGAGAAAGTAAAAACAGCTACCATTGCAGTGAATAATGAAAATAGTCACCTAGCCTATCACCTTTTTTAAATTTCCTGTATTTCACACTTTTTTCATCGGTCCCCTGGAAAGTGTAACAAAGGGGTTGTACTATACTAATTTGCCACAAATGGAACCTTAGTTACAGTTTTTACTCCCCTCCATCCTGTCCCCCTTTCTTTCTTTCTTTCTTTCTTTCTTTCTTTCTCTTCTGTCTGTCTCTTTCTTTGTCTCTCACCCCTCTTTCTAGCACTTGACATGCTCAGAAACATGAATTAATCAAATCCTAATGGGGGCAAACATTTTTTGCATGTTGGGTAAATTGTGATGGGTTCCAATAATAATATTATTATTATTATAATTATCATTAGAATCAATACAAGTAAAGCAAGAAAATACGGTACCACTAGTTTTCAAGTGATCATGAATATTTCAAAATTTAAAGACATGATATTTCTTTAATTTGGTGGAAGGCAAACCCAAGGCTGGCAGCGAATAGAGAAGTCGTGGCCGTGGCTCTACATTGATAATGATACGATTCTTGCTGCATCAACCCACTAGTTGTATTCATATGTTCCACTTGCTATCAAAGTTGATTGATTGTGGTAATGTTTTGTTTTCCTTTTGTCTCAGGATCCTCTTGCCTTTGAAGAGAACACCTGTAATGAGATGGCAGAACAAGGTGATTATGTGGGGTCTCCAGGTGAGTAAAATAAATTATAATTTTTTGTTTTATGTTTTGAACTGATATATTCTACATGCATCTGATACTTAGAGATATTTTGAGAAAAATATCTCTACATTTTTCTCAATTCACTCTTACCTGAGAGTGCAGCTTTGGTTTGGTGAATCTGTTAGCATGTGTGTAACTGATAGTCATGAAGGAAAGGAACAAAATGAAGGATTCAAAAATGTTAAGCACATCGTGAAAACTGAACAGGTGCAAAATATGCAACCTACTTGACATTATCTTGTTTAGTGTAAGATTTAATACATATGAGGAATATTCTGCAATAGAGAGATTACTAGTAAGACTTTGTTTTTGGTGATTTTCATACAAAGCTTTCCTTTTGATAAAAGAGACAAAATTTGTAACAATTCGCAGGAAATATTTTTTCA
The DNA here is from genome assembly GCA_017312745.1 of Gryllus bimaculatus. NCBI lineage: Eukaryota > Metazoa > Arthropoda > Insecta > Orthoptera > Gryllidae > Gryllus > Gryllus bimaculatus. The sequence goes on from BOPP01000163.1 coordinate 2,071,122, forward strand.
TAGGTCGCATAAAAATAACATAAACATGCACCTACTGAAAATTGCAGCTCTGTATCGGTTTTTGCATTTACCAGTTATACCAAAAACACACTTGCCATATCCAAATGCATATTTTTGGAACAAATAAACCTGAACCATCTTCAAATTGATTTCTGACATTTTTTTGCCCAATTCTGAGTACAGCCAAATATAATTTTAATATTAGATGTTTCAAGCAAAGACATGAAAATTAATATTGATATATTTTTGTTTTAAGAAATAAACATTTCGAATTCGAGTTAACATTATGGTTTTATTGTGCTTTGTAATGTAGGAAAACTTGGCCAATGCAGACAAGTTAATCCAAAATTAAATTTGTAATACATGTAAATTTGGTGATCCAATACAGTGCAATGTGATCAATAATCTCAAAGGTGATTACGTTCTATATCGAGACTGATCAATACTTCATATATTTGTGATATTTTTCATGTAATTGCAATGAAATTTACAGAAGTAGTAGTAGTAATAATAATAATAATAATAATAATAATCATAATAATAACAATAATTATAATAATATAATAATAATAAGATTAATTGATGATGATGAACAACTCCTTTGAAATTTATCAAAATTTGAGATAGAAGAGCTTTTTCCCCCATGTATTAGTATTTACAAGTGTGTTATTTCTTTACCATTTAAAATATTTCTACTATATATTCTATATTTTCTATCAATGTTATAATGATAAGTAATATCTCCTTTGAAATTTACCAAAATTGAAGACGGGGGCTCTTTACTCCCTTATTTTTTACATCTATTTATAAGTATGTTAATTCTTTCTGGTTAAAATATTTCTTTCTGTGATGACATCAGAAGTTGAAGTATAAGGTTGAGTCAACTATGCAGAAAGAGATTCAGCACATTTCTGTTCGTTCATCTTTTTTTTATTTATCTACTCTTGCACTTAAAAAAAATACTTTGATATGCATGTTTCATTGCTTTGTTCTTCACAAACTAAGCAGTAACAGTCCATCAAAAATGATATACTGCAAGTCTATAGTGTAGGGCTAATGAACGAACAGTAAATGGAGGTGATAAAAAATGACTGATACAAAATCAGAAGTTCAAAGAAAATATTGTTTGACCGGAATACTCTTCTGTGAAGCCCAAACAGGAGTGATTAAAGGCTTCTTACTGTTACCTAATTTTGTGAGTACTTTAGCTTCACTTGTGCAATTATTTCTTTGCAACTCATTGTTTAGTGTGTAATCAAACTGATTACACAGCTGATGCGCTCTGAAAACCCCCTTACTCAACCAGTTCCAGCAAATTGCTATATTCTTTTTTGTATTTCTAAAAGTATTTGCACATGGAATTACTACAATATCAAGTAATAACCTTAATAAAATATTTATTTGTCATGATTTATTACAATTTTTTATTCTTCAAATATGCTTCTTCAAAAAATTGAGAAGGAATCCCATCTTTCGGTGGTATAACAGTATTGGGCTGTATGTGTGTTCAAACCCAACTGAAGCTGTGGATGTTGAAGGGAGAAAAACATATTAATACGTCTTCCTTCAGGGGGGAAGTAAAGCCATTGGTCCCATGTAGTAGATTTACTGCCTGTGAAATATCCTCATGCCTAAAAGAAGCCTCTAATCTAAATTCATATCGCCTGTTTCCTCACTCGAGATGTTACCTTCTTTCTCTGCTAAAGGGTAAAAGGAGCTTGGTGAAATTTGTGTGGTCAGATGGAAGAGTGGGTCCGATGACCCGAGTTTCAGCACATAAAATAACCGACCGACCGACCGACGGACCGACTCTCGTGAGGCGATAGGGATCCTCCTTTGGGGACCCCAGTCTCATGCTCCGGCCTATCTAAATCATTTTTATATAATTACGCGTGGCTTCAAGATCAATATTTATGTATCAGGAACACAAAGAAATTCCAAAGATTACCGCCCTGCGTAGTGAGAAAGGATTTAAGTTGGAGGAGACGTGGTAGGAATTAAAGCGTTTAATTTGTTAGTTTCTTTTTCCTTTTGCCTATAGAAGTATCAACTTTCACAGGTTCTATACAGGTTTGATCATTATGTTTATAGGCACAAGCGATTATGATAGCGAATGAACTATATATTAACGTTTTTAATAAATTGTATGTATAATTTATTTGCTAATTTGACTTAAATATAAATATGGTATCTAAAAATGAAATATTTCTGTATATAAAAATAATGACCAAGAAGATCATGTGAAAGTGTAATATGTTATAAAATAGATTCAAAACATCAATTGTAAAAGAGTTTTTGAAAAAAACAGATTATTGAGAATTTTATTTTGTTGGGTTTCTTCCCTCTCTATTTAGGCTCAAAGGCATTGTCTCTTGCAATGTTTTCAGAATGTGTAATAATGAAAATTGTTGTCTTCTACGACCTGAATAAATTGAATTGAATAAATCGTGCTGCTCGTAAGACGCGTCCAGCACTGCTCTTACTTGCTCCTCAGTGCGCAGTCGATGCGCGGTGGAGTACAAATTCTGCTCACCCCTGCACTATAGCTTTGGCATAGTCGCAATGCGTCTGACCCGTTCTGGTGAACGGTTAAGTCCAGACCAATCATTAGATGCTAAAAGGGGCTGTTGTAGAAAAAAAATTGTGGTGTAGTGATGAGTTTCTTCTTTGTTGTTTTTTCTGGGTTGATTACAAATTTGCATTTTGCTCCCCAAAATATTTTCATTTGGTTGAAAGTTTTAATAAATAAAATCTGGAGAAATTAACATATTTTACATTTTTTCATATAAAAACTAATTTTGGGTAAACTGTTCCTCTCGTAAATGATTTACATACTTTCTTATAATTTAGCTACCTTTTTTCACTACATATCCCTCTTAGGAATTACTAGTAAGTGCTATGGTGCTGATATCTGGAAAACATAGGGAAATTTAAATACAGAAGTTATACAGGGGAAAATGCTAGGAAATGGCGTCGTGTAAAAATGTGCATTCGACCCAAACCATCTCTGATTTATGTGGTTTGAATTCTTGCTTATTATTGACTGAAATTTCATTTATTGATATAGTCCTTGTAACGAGTGGTAATAAAAAATGTTTCCAAATAAGCATTATATGCTCTTTAAACATATTTTCTCCATGATAATATCAATTTTTGAAGAACATTGATT
>BOPP01000163.1:2076250-2093148 GCA_017312745.1 Gryllus bimaculatus
TCCTACCGCTTGACGCCAGGATAAATCTGTGTGACTGAGTATCTATTGCAAATCGTGTTACCTCCCAAACAGGCTAAGCTTTTGCCGCAGCAGGTGTGATCATGGCTGTTCAAAATACTCCACCTCTGTAATTAGAAATATTTTCTTGTAAATAAATGAAAGTTTCATAATTGTGTAAATAAAATTCTCCTTAAGAAAGGAAAAATCTTTGATTATTTAAAACAGTTTTAAATGCCCAAGCCAAATGGTATTGAGAACCGAAAGTAAGAAGCGTCTTGTGTCATGTCGAAAACTTTTTTTTTCTTTTTTTTTTCTCCAGAAATAACGGAAGGGCCCAGAGACACAAAACGAAAGGCGACTAACCCAATGAAGCAAATGAGACTTAATGTTATGATGACAATGAATATTTGTTTCACACTTATTTTTATTGGTGTGCACTTATTAAATTCACAAAATTTTCATAAATGTATAACAGCAATGCATTTCCAACAAAGCTTAATAGTGAACAGTAAGAAGTATAGTCATTTTTGGCTTTTACAGAAACATACTAAATACATAAAATTATCATGAATTTATAACAATGGATGATATCAAAGCTTTAAAATGAACAATAGTAGACTTGTCGTTCGCGTACTAAATATACAAAATTATTATGAATTTATAATGATACACGATTTCAAACAAAGATTAATAATGTACCATAAGTAGTCACATTTGATTTCACCGAAATAAAAAAGAAATACATATTCAAGCGGTCAGTCATGTGCATTCAAATTAATTTTTCAACACTTAGTTTTAGAATAATACTTTTTACTTATGGGAAATGTTTATTATCACCCATCTGAGGATCATCATTGTATTTCTTTTTCAGTTTTCTTCAAGATGAAATGTGAAACTCTGATTCTCAGAATTTTGGCCGCCTTAAGTTTTGGTAGAATGAGGTGTAAACAGGAAGAATGCACTTAAGCAATGTTATAAAATGATTGATCTTTTCAATTGATAATTTTCTTCCTGTAGGGTACAGTTTCGGTAACTCAATATTGCTGGATACCTTCTGTGTTCTTTGATGCTTTCTGGTCGCATCGATTGCCCTAAAAGGCATGTCTTGTGAATGGATGTGTTTAATTTTTAAATGTCTTCGGTTCTATTTCTCCAATCTAATTCAATTTATTTCAAGCCCCTCAACTTCAGTTCCATCACTGCTTACTCTGCGGTGGATAACATCTTCCTCCAAAGCCATTGCTATTGTTGCAACGATGGCAACAGAAAACGTTTTGTTTCTTTTCCGCGGTAACAAAATTATTTTTTCGTAATGATTTTCGTATTTAGTTTTGTTCCATCTACCGAATGTCAGCGTGAATTTAGGTTTGTTTCAGAATGAAGAGATTGTTAAAGTCAGTTTCGTTTCTTTGTTGAAACGAAACGAAAGTGAATTTCCTTGCATTGGGTAAGAAACATTATTGATTTATTTAGTTTCGTTTTTAATATTTTTTTAATATAGTCGTGGCAGAAAAAAACATAGTGCACAGTTTAGGGACAGACCTTGTATATTAAAATTCTCTGAACATGGATAAGAAACATGCGGAGACTAATACACGAAGTTATAACCAGCTAAAAAGGAAGTAGGAAATAAACTATAGAAATGAGACTCAAATTTCAGGTATAGAGTGAGAACTTGATACAGTTCTGTATTTAACACACTGATAGTAAGAAAAATAAATCATACGGTGTTATACATTCCAAAAAGTTAATTAAATATAAGTGAGTTTGAGGCTATTGTGAACATAGAGGCCAGTCCACCATTGGATAGCAAATGGAGAAATAAACGAGAACCCAACCGCAGAAGTAATGTCACGATGACGTACAAATGTTGAGTGAGGGAATCCTAACAAAGTAAAATACATTTCCTATCAATAAGATAATGACATACTTCTGATTTTGTAAAACACATTATCTTAGACATTGGTAAAAATATTAATCTCTACGTAGTTATTGAGAGTCTGATGAAGTCTAATATCGATTGTTTCAGATATCAGACACGGAAATTTTCTCACTTCTGTGTCGAAGATAACTGTATTAAGAAAAATGAAAATTATGGGATAAACTGAGCATATTTCTGGAGATTAGGTTGAGACGTTGGGTAGATAGATTCATTGATGTTCTTAGAATTCTCTTTCATTCTTTATCCAAGTGGACCTTTATATGTTAAGTTGCTATTCAAACAAGGCAAACTATAGACTACGTTCTTCTTTTATATATACGGAGTTGGATCTTTCACATTCCTTATAAGGTTCTGATTAGGTATTATGAACTTAATTCTGACGTTCGATTTAAGACATTCTTTTGTAAATGTATTCTGAATTCTTGGCACAAAATGCATTAAAATCAGTGTGAAAGGATTCTTACTCTTTGCCGTTAGTTTTTGCTTTGCTTTCGAGGAGGAGCTTTGTAATATGATGCCCATTGTGAGAAGGGCAACGCAGTCCAGTTGTCCACATCGCACTGATTCACATTTGCTCCATGCTGTAAGAGAAGCTGTGCAGATTACGTGTCACCTAACCTGACTTCTTCCATTAGCGGAGTGACGCCTTTTTCATTTTTGACATTCGGATCAGCTTTGCTTTCTAGGAGGAGCTTTGTAATCTGATAATATCGATACCTAGTTGCGTAGTGGAGTGCAGTCGTGTTGTCATTGCTGTATTGGTTCTCGTTTGCCACATGTTCTAAAAGGAGCAGCACAGTTTGTACATCCTTTCCGCGTTGCCATCATCGGTGGAGTAAAGCTTGACATGTTCTTCACGTTCATTTTTGTTGGATTTCAGGAGGAGCTTCGTAATCTGGTGATATCTGGAGTAGAGAAAGAACTGTGAAGCTGTGTTTGTCGCTTTGGTTCGCACGAACTCCGTGTTGTATGAGGAGCAGGACGGCTTGGACGTAACTGCTGCTATAATCAGCGGAGTGTTCCTTTCTTGTCTTTGGTGTTTGGATTAGCGTTACGTTCGAGGAGTAGTTTCGAGATCTGGAGATGTCCGTTACGAATGGAGTAGTGGAGTGCGGTCTGTTTGTCGGTGTCGCATTGTCTTACGTCTGCTCCGTGCTGAATGAGTTGGACGGTTCGCGCGCTGTATTCACAAGCGGGGAAACTCTCCCGTTTGTTTTCGTCATTCGGATTGGCGTTGCTTTCCAGGAGGAGTTTCGTGATGTGGTGGTGTCTGTATTCTGTGGCGTGAAAGAGAGCAGTGCAGTTGTTTGTGTCGCTTTGCGTGATGTCATCCCCGTGTCGCAATAGGAGCTGCACGGTTAACGCAACGCCAGACCTCGCTGCCATCATTAGAGGAGCGTGGTCCACTTTTTTTTCTGTGAAAAGTGTGTGGCATAAACTACAGAAATAGTAGCCTACAGAATCTGCAAATGTATGTAAAATGAAACTAATTACTTGATATTCTAGGTGATTAAATTGCATGGGTGTATCTCTTTAAGTTCGATAATAAAGTTAAATAATATTCCGAAGAGTAGGGTTATGTTTACCGGATTCTGTATTTTTACATGGACAACTTTAAATAGCTTACTCCAGAGTAAAACGCTTTTGTAATATTTTTGCAACTATCAAGGAAAGCGGGAAGTTGACTGTTAAGGATGATTTTATAGTCAATTCAAATGCTGTTTTTAAGTGTTGTTAATTGTTTCAAAAACTTGTCTGTACTACTGAATAATCTTTTATTAAGTATCGTTTGTTCCAAACATCAATTTCTTCTTTTTACTTTTACTTCTATTTTAGGCTAGAGACTGTTTCTTTACAAAGGATACTTAATTAAAATTCGCCTGCGGTTATCGCTGGGTGGATCGAGTATCTCAGCAATGCCGTTGCCGGTCCCAAGCCCGGATAAAGGAGGAGGGTTTCCGGGTGAGGCCAGCGACCTGCCCGGGATAAAAAGGATCGAAATGCTCATAGAACAAAGGAGCCTCGGAATACGATTAATAAGACGAACATGGCACGAACAAGGACATCGAAATGAAAAAAAAGGAAACATACTGAGACTGGGAACATGGAATATTAGATCATGGAACACAAGCAATCATGAAATTCTAATGGAATTAGATGGACACAACATAGATCTATGCTGCCTTTCAGGAACGAAACATCAATTTCAATGTACTTTATTCTTATTTTGAATTCTATAAGTACATTGAAGTTATCTTTTTTTAAACAAATAAACAATGTTTGTTAACATCTTCCCCTCTTTATATGGAAAAGGAAAGATAGGAAATGGTGGAATTTGACATGCCATAGTTCTCTCACGGGTACACTAGCATTTATGCATTTTAACTACTCGTTAGTTACAAATTGTATATATTTTGTTTAAATAATCCTAATAAATTTCTGTTTTGAATGTGGTGAAGTAACGCTCAAGTCCCCAAGGGAAAACCTTACTCCATTAGTGAAAACGTATTATGAACTTTATTTTTAGTCTAAAGTGGGGGACCAAACAAGGACTTGGGACCCACATATCTGTTGTTAACCGTGTTCAAGCCATCTCACTGAATGGAAAAGTGTCATGGTATATGCCATTTGTTATCCTTATGATTTGTAGGGTAACCAAATATTACGGAAAAATAGTTGACAAATATTCTCAGTTTCGCAAACTCGAAAAAAAACAGGCATTCAAAGAAATGCACCTATTGCCCACAGTTATCATCCGAATTTGACAAATGATGACATTTTCTGAAAAAACAGGAATTTTGCTAGAGAATGGTATCTTTGAAATTGACATATGTAGCTTAGTTTGTGAGATGTGGGCAGCTCTTTTTTGTGTTAAGAATTGTGAAGTTTCGTTTTGTCGATTTTCATTGAAATTGCCTTGTACCGAACAACAATTTAAATCAAGTTCTCATCTCATTTTATATTTTTGTGCAATAAGCACTGTCCTTTTTTTCTTAAAAACTAGTTTTGTTGAGTGACCCGTGAAACTTTCCGATTTTTGACGAGACGGATTCTTCTGAAGACCAGGGTTCTACGAATTCGTAGAACTAAGTTTCATGGCAAATACACAAGTGATACGTTGTATTCTTTCATTAGAAGCTTTCGTTCCAGAATATAGCAAAAATTACACCACAACCGTCATTTTCATCGAAATTGCCATGTACGAAATTTCAATTTAAATCGGGTTCTTTTTTAACTCCAAATTACATATTAAATTTTTTGTAAAGATTTGATAACATTTAATCGAATATGCAACTTTACAAACTGTGTTAACTGTGCAAATTCCATTCTGTAACTTTATTTGTTTAGGAAATTATTGGAGCCTATTGAATTTGACTATTACTTTTAAAGTTTTGCAAGCTCGAAAAATACAGGAGTTAAAAGAAATGCGTGTAGAGACCACATTTATTGCACTATTTACAAACGGAGGGGCAGACAGGCGGACGTTCAGGCAAACGTTTAGCCGTCATTCGTATTTTTCAGTATCAAGGACTAAGGAAACATGGCTTCTAGCTACATCACGGGACAAGAATTTGTTTATAAATTTAGTAACGGTATTTATTTACTTTTCCGTCGCCAGGTATGTGTTAAGAGTATTTCTGCCGAAAATTCGCCGTTTTACAAATACAAATTTAATGAAGTTATTTGCGTTCTAAGGAACGTTTTTTTCCACTCGAATCAAATACGTACCACAATTTTGACTACTATATTTGGTGAAAACAGGTGCACATTAGATTTGAATGAGAAAGGTATGCTTGGTAGCATGGAGCTAGGAGTTCATGTGTTCCATGGAGCTGAGGAAACACAGCTCCGTGATGTACACGTAGACTTCCGCGGCTCGAGTTCATGACTTCTAGGCTGTCCGGGTGACGCCGCGTCGTTGATGCGTGCAATAGCTGAGGGTTAAGCGGGCAGCCATCCCCTGCGGACGCAGTCCGGCAGGACGCGCTGCAGCCATCGCTTGAGTCGCGGCTGCTCGAAGGGTCTCCAGTCGGAGAAGTCGCCGCTGACCAACGCGCCCACCTCAGTCGCCTTCTCCACCTACACAGAACAACAAATCGCATTTAAGTGATGATTCAGTCAGATTCATTAAGATCCAGTAAGATTCATTAAAATTCAGCGATTCATTAAGATCCAGTAAGATTCATTAAAATTCAGTGATTCATTAAGATCCAGTAAGATTCATTAAGATTTATTAAAATTCTGTAAGATTCATTAAGATTTATTAAAATTCAGTAAGATTCATTAAGATTTATTAAAATTCAGTAAGATTCATTAAGATCCAGTAAGATTCATTAAGATTTATTAAAATTCAATAAGATTCAGTAATATTCATTAACATCCTTTAAGATTCCGTAAGATCCAGTAAGATTCATTGAGATCCAGTAAGATTCATTAAGATTTATTAAAATTCTGTAAGATTCGATTAGTGATTTCGGGTGCGTCCACCGCTAAGATCATTAGTCCCATAAGAGTAGTGCAAAGCTTTTTTCGCGGGAGGTCGCGACGATCTTCCACTGAATGACGAGTTTCGGCGTCGACTTTTTATTGGTTAGCGGAGTTTTCCCTTAACAAGGTATCTCCCATCAGTGGTGCACCGCCCCAGCCGGGACACGCTCTAAACTCCTGGCCGGTCTCTTGACATATGTGATGGTGTAATGCATTTTTGTGCATGTGTGGGTAAGTGATATGATAGGACAACGAATGAGAAGGTAAGAACGCAGTGGTCTGTTACCCGTTTGTTAGGGTAGAGCTCCGGCGTTCTCCTGGTATTGATCGGAGAACTACCGATATTTAAGGCGAGTTCTATTGCTGTCTGGAGGAGAATTCTAGCGGCCGACTGCTCTCGGTAGGTTTTCGTGGTTTCTCGTATCAACATCAGATGAATACCGGTGCAGTACCCTAACAAACGGACCGCACGCTATCTTACTTTCCTATTCCTATCATCACTCCTTACAAACACACTAACATGCACTACCCTACCACACACGCTGGGAGTCAGGTCGGGAACTTAGAGCTTCCCCTCGCTGGTGGGAAATACCTGGTTGAGGGAAACCTCGCTAGCCGTCGTGGGTCGGCAAGGTAACTCCTGTTAGGTCGGCGCTTGATCTCGGAATCCAGGAGGGGAAGATCACTTGCCACCTCCAGAGGAAAGAAACGTGCACTACACTACCACACATGACGCGAGACCAGTAGGGAAGCTTAGAGCTTGCCACGGTTGGGGCGGTGCCCCACTCGTGGGAGATATCTGGTTGAGGAAATTCTTTGCAAGGCGACCGCAAGCAGGTCGGCGCCGAATCTCGCCATCTTGCCGGGAAAGATCACCGCCACCCCCACGACTAAACACATGAACTACACTTATGAGACTAATAAACCTAGTTGTCGCTAATCACTAATTGATCAATCTTATTAATCACTAATTACTCAATCAATTGAATCGCTTATTTCAGAAACCCGTCAAACGCCAAATTCCTCATTCCGAGGAAACTGAGAAAAAGTCTCACAATTTATCCGATTTCAAAATATTTGTATATTTTAAAGCAGTTGATAAATGAACATTTTTTCATATAAATATGCAACAAACCGTGTGTCTATCCTCTTGGAGCAACAATATGCTGCTAATGCGTCTATTAGATTTTGGCGTTTGAAGGATTTCTGAAAAAAACGATTCAATTGGCTCTGGCAATCCAGTCTCGGAAAGGGCGTCTTACCTTGATGATTGGAACGACGAGAAGGATGATATACAGCGCGTACGAGCCATGGTCTTCCACTGACGCAAGCAGCGACTCTAGCGTCGGGGCCTGCAACCACGCGCGAAACAAAATGGCTCAAATTGCACGCAAAATCGCTCAGTGGGGATGAGACGAGGGCGGCCTGGATAGCCCGTGTCGCTAAAGTAGAAGGGTCGTAGCTGCCTTGGCTTGAAAGGTCGCCCCGGGCATCAATGTTTGTGTATGTTGTCAGTGTGTGTTTCATCACCATTACCACAAAGTTAAAAGTTACAACCTTGAAAAGCGAAAAAAAAGAGAGATAAGTCAGAGCGGCATCTGATACCAGTCTACAATGAGTGACCGAGAACCTGATACCTCTCTACATTGGTTCCTAGTACCGACAGTGGCGGCTGCGGCAGGGAGGCGCTAAGGACACTGCCCCCCCTACTGAGATCAGTATTTCTTCTCTTGCGCTGTCTAAAATAATCTCTGTGGGACTGTAGGGTTGTTTTCGAATCGAACGCATCTTTAGCTTTCAAACTCCCGCTTGTTCCGCAGAACGATTGTCATTGGCTGCGGACACTCGCCTCAATGTCCTAAACGCAGTGTTGTTATGGAACGTACTGACATAAAAATGGCCAACAACGAGTGCTCGAATGGCAACGTAGGATCGGCAAATGGCGTCTTGTGACGGCCGCCGCCCAGCAGCCTGACAGGGGAGGTAGCAACCTCGTTGTCCGGCGCTATTTATTGATCGATTTTTAAACTTACAACATTCCTTTCGCTTGATTTACGTCCAGGCCAGTGCTATCTGCTTGTATTCTGTTTAACTGATCTCCCTTTTCGCAAGCTTTCAGTGCAGGCAGGAGTGTGCAATCCACATGGTCGGCATCATCTTTCCGTTCCGTACACAAACTATGTGAAAGCTGTGTTCAAATCTTTGCGTCCAGTTCGTATTGTGCATTGAGATTGAGAATGGTTTGCAATTCTGTAAAATGCCTGAAAACAGTCAATGTGGTTATGATACAAGGCTGTGCATGAAGAGAATTGGTCCACCTCGGCCTGATATAAAAATTTTACAATCTGTTAGAAAAGCAATCGTTCTTTTGTACAGAAATGTGAAACAAAAAGGGGTAATTTTAGGGGGGATTTATCAACGCGTTCTCTCTTTGTAAAACGTTCCAACAATATCAAGAAAAATTCCCCTTACAAAAGGTTCATCACGTTTCACAGTTCTTTCCGTTCGTGAGCTAGCAAACTAAAATCTGAGCTGGATGTGCTATATAAAAGAATCCCAGAGAGCTTTTTCCACTTTGAAAAGATTATTAACTTCGTGTGCCCTCCCTGATGCCTAATCCTAGAGCCGCCACTGAGTACCGACGGTGACGGAATTTCGACGCTAGCCACGTAGCTAGATCGAATTCAATCGCTGACTGGAGGAGAATTGTAGCGAGCGACTGCTCTGATCAGCAGTTTGACGAGATTTTTCCGATCAATACCAGGCAAATCTCGCAACTGCGCCGTAACAAATTCAAGATTGACTGCGCGCATTCTGTACACGTTACCTTAAATTCTGGGAGCCCTACCATAACCTATACACAAGTTGAATTAAATGTTGGCGGGAACAAGCATTTTTGGCAAGAATATGTAAGAAAATATTCGCAAAATGACGTTTTGTTCTGCGAGTAAAACAGTGCGATACGAGGCCGATGCACCGAATGCAAAATGAAAACCACTTTTATCCTGTGTATTATATATTATCTTTTAAATAGCCTTACTGATTTTAATTTTATTTTAATTCAAGCACAAATCATTTAATTGCGTACTATGTTGCATTTAAATAAGGTAGCTGATGCGTTGAAACGAAAGTATTTTGTTTTCTTTGTTGCATCGAAACATTGTCTTACTTTTAGTATTACTCGCGCAACGTTTCTTGAACGATGGATTGAAGAAATATGGGTAGAGTGGGGGTATTGGTTACATAATCAGCCCCTAGATTTTATGAAGCAATGCCAATCTCTGGAGAATCAGTCATGCCTCCGCCATTTTCTCAATGTTTTTCGTTCTAACTTTCTCAGCAGTTCAAGGTATCTTCTGTGATGGACCTTCACCACCTTCGGACATTTCATTAGGTTTTTTAGGAGAAAAAACGGAAAGAAGTTCTCGTATTCAACAGAAAATATTTTTTACTTCGTGCCCGTGAAGATGTGTTTGTAATGTTGTCATCAGTGCTCACTGCGAGCTTTTGTCTTCAAGTGTTTATTGTGCCAGAGAGGGGGAAGCAAGGTCATCGTTCAAGAAAAGTTGCGCGAGTAATACTAGTGTTAAAAATAAAACTTTTAGTACGTTGTACATGGAATAAAGGTAACCACTTGAATTTGAATTAAAGCCTTATTTTACGTGGCGAGACTCAGGCCATTAGGCCTGCTCTTCCATCTGACAACGCAAATTTCGCTACGCTCCTTTCACCAACTAGCAGATTAAGGAGGTATTTGGGCGAGAAACAGGCGATTTGAATTTATCTCAGAGGCTACGTCATTTAGGCTTGAGGATCTTTTACATGCAAGTAAACCTACTAACATGGGACAGCCGGCTTTACTTCCCCTCCGAAGGAAGGCGTATGAAGGATTTTTTCGCCCTTAAAAATCCACGGCTTCGATCGGGTTTGAATCCGCCAATTTGGGTACAACAGTCCGGTACGCTAACCGTTACACCATCGCCGCCTTGTACTGGTGTCTGTCTAAAAAAACTAATTACCTGCAGCCCTAAGAGTTTCATCGTCTCTGCTAGTTCGAAGTGGTATTCGCGCAATAGAAGATCTTGGTAATGTTTGTGAACATCTTCACAAAGGCTGCCGGAGAGAAAGTACAGAAGATCGATGGCCGGTGATGACACGTGAGACAACTGAAAAACCACAGAATTGAAGTGCTCATTTCAAAAATGGGATCTATATATATAATTGCAAAAACTTAGGAAATAATTATATATATATATAATTATTATTATATATATAAAATTATATAATATAATATATTATATTATATAATACATTATATATAATTGCAAATTTTATTGGAATATAATTATTGTATAACTTGCAAGGATGTACAAAAATCGAATAACTTGTGGCCTGCAGCACCAAAAAGGCTGCTGAACTAAAGCACAAAAACGGTTTTCAAAAATGTATAATGCATACTGCTCAGGAACAAGAAATAAACTGTTATATTATAACACCGCAATAAATTAAATATTTTAAAAAGTAGACTTCAATAATACTGCTTTAACATGGTTTAGACTGTTATACATGCATACAGTTATTTAGTGAAGCTTTGATGACTTTCATTATTTCATCCTTTAATATCATCAATACTTCTTCTTTAATATCAATACTGCCACAAGTTATTTACGTACTAAGAATATCAAAAAAATAAGTTATTTCCTAAGTTTTTGGATTTCCCCAAATTTCTGGGTCACTAAAGCAACTAATGGCATCTGTCAAAAGCCAAGAACTGCATACATATCTTTCAATTTCTGCGTGTATCGGAAACTAGTAATATATATTGTAAAAAACGATCAAAGTTTGTTCATTAATAAATTACAACCGTGAATTTAACCGTTTCCATTGAACAAACTATGTTTAACGAACATGCACGTGTCCGTTGTTAATAAACTCCACGCTTTTGAAAGGAGATCACAGAAATGCTTACGAACCTGAAGATCAACAGCTCGGTGTCCCATCGGAATATTATCCTCATATCGATACAGCATGTTGTTGACCCAAAAGTCTCCGTGAGTGATCACGTTAAAGGCCCCAGGCTTGGGGTCGTTCAGCGTAGCGAATGTATCCATAGCAACAGCCTGCAAATACAGAATTGGGGTTGAATATTTAACCCATAAGCAAGGGCTGGGATGAATCAGTAGCCCAGTTAGTTTTTAATACCTCGCAAGTGATAGTAATGTATGGTACAAGAGAGTTAAATAAGGTTTATATTACCGAGTGATAAATTTTGATTTCAGAGTCAATGAAAGAGACCAGAATTCTCACGAGTGGATACATTTTCTTTATTCTGAAGATCCATAATTTTCTTTATATATATATATATATATATATATATATATATATATACACGAAAGCAAAGCAATTTAAATGAATTAACAAATTACTAACGGTGTTTTCAAATGGATCACTTATTGTGTTAATAAGATGGTTGTCAAGGAGAAGTACATAGTTTTTCTCATTGCGACATAGATAATTGAAGTGCAATTGAACACAGGGACCCAAAATACTTGTTACAAACTTTGAGGACATGTAAGAAGGTTGATGATGATACCAGTGAACATGTGGTGGGCATTGGTGTTTGTTCGTTCATTCGAAATCAAAGAGATTTCGCCAGATACCACCGGTCTAATTAGGAAAACTGAGATTGCACATCCTCATAATAGTAATCGAATTATCTGCATCCATCTAGCCGTCCATTCACATTTAGACCACTTCCTGTAGACCTATGCAGACAAGACACAATTTGACACGTCCCCTACCGAGGCTGATAGCTAGGTTGCGTTCTGTCCCTGTCTGGAGGAAAATTCTAGCGGCTGGCTGCTATGATCGGTAGTTTTCCGGGGTTTCTCCGATCAAAATCAGCCGAGTGCCGGAGCAGTACCCTACGAAACGGACAGTATTTTCATGTTATGGTATAACTCAATTTCTCAAAAAATGTGGTATATCCCCTTGTTTTTCTGAGCTCTTTAATTGTCACTTAATTTCACTTTCAAAATGTTTATCGACCCTTCTATATCTTCTTGCAACATGGCGGCCAGCGTGTGTTCAGGTGTTTCAAATGAGGTGGTCACGTGGTTCGTGACGTAAACTGGTGCCGCGCAGAACGATCAATCATCGTGGACTAGATATTACTCGGGCAACTTAATCTTGAACAATGGATTGACAATTTCGGGCGGAGTGGGGGGTATTAGTTACGAAGTCGGCCACTAGAGTATTTTAAGTAATGCCAACGTCTGTGAAATGAAAGTTCTTCCCTTAACATCAAAGTTACCAAATGCAACGCTCTTTAGAATTCGTAGCACGTCGCTATGCCTTGGACGAAGGTAAACAATCGCGAATTTCTTCTGGCCGTCTGTGGGGTACGACTCCAAGCCAAAAGTTTGTAATGACTTTTGATTCGATTTATGCTGTAGTTGTTTTTTTTTCAATTTGGCATTGCGCTGATCTTTCCAGGAAGAACACCTTTTCGCAAATATTACTTTTCTGAATGGCCAGTTACTACAAATCAGGCCACTCAGATTTACCAAACAGAGTCTTGAGAGCGCTAATGTTATATGCGAGTCAATTGATCAACTATGCCAAAACTAACATACACAAACTGTAAGTCCTACAAAATAACTATCTTCTGCCCCTTGGTATATAACCAACAACCAACACCATAATGCATTTAACCTAGAAAAGCCTATAGAATAACCATCCGCATATCGTGTCTCCAACTTTTATTTTAACCTGTCTCAAATCGGAAGCCGGCATCCTACTATTCCTAAAAAATGTTGCAGATTTAGATACTGACTGAGGACGCCCTTAACGGGAATTCCTCTCTCTTGAGTATAAACATGTATTGTTTAGGATTTAAGTATAGTAAGTTTTTAATACATAATGTATAGTTATATTTATTGAGCTCTTACTTCTGGGAATATTAAACAAACAATTAAACAACTACTCTGAGTTCATAAATTGCAGAAAATGACCATGATTATACTACTTGTTTAAATATGATAAACAATGTGAATTGTGCGTAAATGTAGCACCCCACATATATATATATATATATATATTATCATTTTTGTGTGCGTCCGCGTGCTGCTCTAAATTTTAAGATATGTGCACAATGAGACTTGTTTCATCATATTAAGTCTTGCAGTTTTGATGTTTTCAATATAACTTCATCATTTTTTAGCATTACAATTTTTGTAAGTTGCTTAATTGACGACATGCAAATATTTTTACAATCTGATAAATTGTTAATATAAAAATAACACTAAGAGAAGGAAAAGTTTCGGATGGCAAACTATCAATAAATTAATCCATTACTGATGCATATTTTACATGGTGAGGCTCAGGGCCTAGGCCTGCTATTCCACATGACCACGCCAAAATTTCACTTTCCTTTCGCCATCTCAGCAGAGAAAGGAAGGTGTCACTCTTGTGATGAAATTTGGCCGAAATGAATTTAAAGCTCAGATGCTTGCTTTTAGGCTTAGATCGAGCATTCCCACTATTTGGGGAGGGTATTACATCTCTGTTTAAATAAAAGTATCTGGGAAGATTATTTATAACTTTAAGTTCTCTAGTATTATTATAAATGAATGTTTTTCTATGATGAAAGTAAATTCGTTCGATCATGACGTCTGGAGAGACACAGTACCCTAACGTTTTGACAAATTCCTAACCTTAAGTCGTGATTCGCTACGCTCCTTTCCCCATACTAGCGAGAAAGGAGGTATTTCTTGGGCGACGAACAGGCGATTTGAATTTAGCTCAGAGGCGTCATTTTAGGCCCTTGAGATCTTTTAACATGCAAGTAATCTACTAACATCGGAGAGCGGCCTTTTACTTCCCCTCTCGAAGGAGGCGCACGAAGGATTTTTTCGCTTAAAAATCAGGGCTTCAGATCGGTTAAACGGCGCATTGGGTATAATCAGCCCGAAACGCTAACCGTTACACCATCGCCCGCCGCCAAAATGAACCAGCGATGCCCAGAGGTGAAGGCAAGTTGGCCTACCTTACCCACAACAGATGCGCTCAAACGTTTGCATTGTGTTAAATATGTGTTTGAATATTCCGTGAGAATAATTTGGGGGATCATGACTCGTAACGCGTCTAAGCGACTCTCCGCCCCTGTGATGAGCCAATGCTGTTCCGATGCACAATCATAATCACTGTCACCAGCGCCATTCCGCCCCTGCCACAATCTTCCGCCTCCTCCTACACTGGCATCGCCTGCATTAGCCACCGACGCGTGGGGGCAATCTCCGACCACCATTCTTTTCCAAATTGCGATTCCGTTGCGGCAGATGGTTATTTCAGCGGAACAGACAGCCTTGGGTGGGGCCTATTCAAACATGCTGAGCTGCGATGAATTATGGCGGCGCTTTTACCTAACGGTTCTTTATTCTCAATTATTGGGACGGTTTCTCCTGTCGAGAGTTCTCTTATCGGGGGTGATCGGTCGTTAGTTGAAAGGTAATCATTGTATCGGATTTTCTTCCTTCGTGTAACACGGCGGAGTGATTTATAAGGAGCGCGTCTTGTCGGGAGTGTAAGTTTTGCCCATTGAAGATTGTATCCGACCTAGAACATTTGCGGAGGAGTGTATCGTGGTTGCTGAATTAATGGTCGCTACCAGAAATGGTAAAGTTTGGCAGAAGTGAAGTATTGTGCTATATGATGAAGTGAAATGAGCAGCACTACAAAAATATCTCAACCATTTCAAGTGCACTGAATTTTGAAATTGTTTTGTAGATTGTCCTGCTTTTCTTAAAGTTTGTATCAGACTATTACGCCGCATCAACTCGAACTATCTGTTTCGTTAGTATTGCATTGCTTGAGAGAGTTTGCAAAAGACAAAAAAACAGCATAGTACGGTAGACAAAGTTTCGTATTGCGTGTAATGAAAGCTACGGTTTAATTGCGAAATTGACGGCAGACAAACCGATGAAGTGCGTGCAAATGAGGACATTGTTCTAAGGCGGCGAAACTCTGTTCTTTGCGCTCCTTTCGCTCGCCGTTCTCCTACGGCGTCGCAGCCCCCATCCTCATTCTCTCCACGGCGATCACCCAGACGTGCCGCCCACGTCCGCGTCCCCGGTACGCCAAGCCATGCCTGCGATCTTCATCGGCCCCATCCTCCATCATCAACTCAACCTCTACCGCCTTTCTTCCTACCCCCCCCTCACACCGCCTCACCTCACCACCGCTGCCAAGTCTCCCGCCCTGCTCGCGCCATCCGACCTCTGTCTCAATTCATCGCCCCCATTCTCCAATCCTCTCCCCTCTGGCCTTACAAGCCCTCTCCCCTCCCAACCTTCCTCTGAAGTTGCCTTCCGGCTGACGTGCCCTCGTCACCTCCTCACCATCCCTTGCGATCACTACCTTCCACTTCCTTGGCCTGAGTCAACCTTAGATATCACTTCACTCTCGTCACGCTTCCTAGCAACCTTAACTCACACCACCTTCACCACCCAACGCCAAGATATTCTTACACCCTAAACGGCATCCGCGTCTACTTCTCAATACCAGATCCATTACGCATATGCCTCATGTCTTCGCCGTCCAACCACTCCGGCAGCCCCCCCTCTCACCATCAACAAGAATTTGCAAGGCACATCGTCTCACGGATCCTACGCGCCGCCTGCGAGTTAAGTGACCGCCTGCTGTTGGGGGCGGGGCCCCCACAGTTCACAGCTGCCGACGCCACCAGCAAAACGCCTGACAAGATCGCTACAGTCTTTCACTCTCCATCGTCCCCCCACTGCAATACAATGGCCTGCAAATGCGCCGAAACGCCTTCTACTATCGCTCTAATTCTTTGGGTCCTAAAGTAGCTCACATTGCTTCGCCACACCCTCTCGCTAATTCGTCCACCCCACCACACGTTGTAAAATTTCTCTCACTCTTCCAGCATCGCTAACACTGACCACATCGGCCTCAACCACTACTGCCCTCTCTGCTAAACACCCATTCATTCGCAACTCCATCACCTCCCGCACGCCCCACGCCCACACCGCCCACGCCCCACACCGCCACGCCCACCGTTTTCTTCTTTTCTCAGATATTCGTGCGCCCCCGTCGAGACTCCCTTGCTCTTTTAACTGGGTGGGCGCGGCAGAACGGATCAATCCATCGTGGACTAGAATTACTCGGCAAACTTAATCTTGAACAATGGATTGACAAGTTTCGGGTCGCGTGGGGGGAATTACGTTTACGAAGCAGGCTCACTAGAGTATTTTAGTAATGCAAGTCCTGTGAATGAAAGTCCAAAACTGCTTTATGCTTAACTTTTCGCGGGAGTTTAGTGTGACTGCCTTGAAGGATATTGGACTGACTCAGCCATTCTGTTGATATGACAATAAATCTGAACAGGAATTCTGCACTATGAAGCAACTGCTTTGATCTAGCTTTGTTTCGCGCCAACGAAGGTTTT
>BOPP01000163.1:2093173-2117299 GCA_017312745.1 Gryllus bimaculatus
AATGCTTGGAAGGTTGTCATCAGTGCCCTCTCCGAGCTTTTGTCTTCAACTGTGTATTGCACAAGGGAGGGGGATCAAGGTCATCGTTCAAGCAAAGTTGCGCGAGTAATACCCAAGTCTTTCCACAGTGACTGTACCTTGAATTTCTCTAGCCGCCTCGAGCACTCCTCAAAGCCGGGCCATAACCTGCACGCGTCCACGGCCGCCTGGATCGCTCCATCAAACGCTGCGCGCGCGCTCCCATAGATCTCCCTCCAGTTGTTGTCGAATCGCTTGGCTAGTTCCGGCCGGCGCCGCAGGAGCGCGTGCGAGGCGGCGTGGAAGCGCGCCAGGGTGCGCAGGGCGACGAGGCTGTGACGAAGGCCCAGGCCGCGAGTGCGGTCCGCCATCTTGTAGCCGGCCGGCGCGAGGTCTTCCAAGACGATGAATTCTACCGGGGAGGAGCCGTGGTGGAAGCAGCGAGGGGCCAGAGGTGGGAACCGGCCGGGGGATGCTTCTTCTAACAGGGACTACCACAGTCAACACCACGTTGCAAATTAAAATATCCATAAAATTGTACTAGAAGAAAATTGAAATATCCATAAAACTGTTCAAGAAGAATATTAAAGTATCCATAAAACAGTACAAGCACTAATTTGTACTAGCATTAACTGTACAAAAAGAAAATTAAAATTACCCATAAAACTGTAGAAGAAGAAAATTAAAATATCCATAAAACTGCAGAAGAAGAAAATATCCATAAACCTGTACAAGCAATAATGTGTACGAGCACTAAGTGTACAAGAAGAATATTAAAATATTCATAAAACTGTTCAGGGTCATCAAAATGTTAAGGATTGGCCATATCTGGATTAAGTTCCAGTAAATTCACTATAGCCGAGGTTCGGGTTCACTATAACCGCATATTCGGGTGCTTCTTTGTAATGTAAGTGCAATGGGACAACTGACTTACGTTCACTGTAACTTAGAGTTCACTATTATCGGAGTCAACTGTATTTACATTAATTGTACTACTAGTATGCTAAGAAAATTCAATTTATTTTGAATAAACATTTAATGGTTTTATTCAGAATTTAGTTATATTACGTAAATTTGAGTATTTTGTGCATCTTTCCCAGTTGCTAGGTTTGTTTGTGGGAAGTACCCCCATCTGATCACTCCCCTGTGATGGCTACATTAATGGTATTGGTAACTTTGAAAATGATTTTTTTGTGTTATCTTAATCTTAATGTTACCTACCAAGTGAAGATGACAAAATGTTTGATGTAGCGTATGTTTCAAGTTCTTTATAAATTATTTTGCGCGCATATTACATTTTTTCCATACCTCACATTCAGATTTTAAGGGAAAATAAGTAAATAAAGTGGGAGAAAGAAAAAAGAAACAAACAAAGAAACGAAGAAGACAAATTACCTGCATTTGCGGAAGAACTTCAGACAACATGGCTGCCTCCCTTCTGAAGATTTTAGTTAAAAGAGTCATGTCTGCTCCGGGTGCAGGTTCTTTAACTATGAACGACCGCTCGTCTCCGTCTGTTAGTTTGGCTTTCACCCGGTAGATGGTGCTGCCATAATTATCACCAGGGGCGGTGGCATAACCTACAGAGATTTCACCAACCTGGCAAAAATATTTAATTTCACTCTGACATAATACCCTGGATGCCCTATGATGGTAGTTCCAATAAAAAGAAACAATGAAATACATTACATCTGGCAATACGAATTTTAAAAGATAAGTAATGGGGAAATGTATAAAATTTGAACTAATTAACATTCATGTTAAATCTATTGAAAATTGTCAACTCCGTTTCCAAACAAACATTCTTGCGCTAAAAAAAAACAAACCTAATCGAGATCTTAACCATGTGTTATAGATGTCCAAATGTAAACTGCAATTCATATTATGCATGTGAACACTGTAAAACATGCGGGTAACATGTGAGGAACTTATGGGAACAGAAGAAGCCCGGGTAAAATTATCAAGCAGTATTCTACAAGAGCCTTTGAACTTTTTTGTTACGTTTCTGGAGATTTAGGTATTATTTCCCCCTCCCGCATGCATCGGTAGTCATCAACGAGCAGAAACTCAAAGTTTCTGTAAAATTAAATTGAACATTCGAGAGCAGGACCGGATTTAAGTATTGCGGGGTCCCCAAGCACAAAATTGTGTCGCCCCCTTAGAAGAAGCTCTATCTTTTTGTTAAATAATACACTTTTCTTAATAGATGTACATTCTCTTCCAGAACAAATGAAAACAAATAATTTTATATATTGTGATGATGCCGTTTCCCTTTTATTAGTTTCTCGTAATTTCATTATTTAATTATTTTTAAATTTGGCTAGCTCGGTTTCTCTTGTAATGGGCGTAATGATACAATCTCAGGGCTAATGCTCCGTGTTCTTCGTTGTGGGGCTGAAAATTAACCGCTTTTACTAGGTTACGGCTGGTGATAATATTTATAACCGTGGAAATTGAATTATTCTATGGTTTATCCTAATGTGAAATTCAACCAATTGTTTGTTAATTGATATTACATCAGCAATGAGTACCGAATAAAATTTATTAATTTATTGCAGTATTTTCTTTCCTTTTTAAAATGACACAAATTTAATATTTAAATTCTAAATTTCCTTACCAATGATGGCTATCAATTGTTTTTTATCATTTTATTTGAAAATAACTCACAACTAACATCTTCTCCTAACTGGCAATCTTCACAATGCACATTAATGATTCTCTAACAGTCTTTATTAACTGCTTAATTGCTACACTTTCCTTTTGAGGAATAACTACCCTCTTGGCAATGAGCTCAGGAGAAATCTGTCCATGGTCATCATATTTATATTTCCAATTGCTTTGGGACGTCCATTAACCATTCTTTACTGTATCCCACATATCCATGTCACCACGATTTTTTTTAACGTTAGCGTTTTTCTTATTACCTAATTTTCTAATTAAATCATCAACAATTTTTGTCATCCGCAACCTAATAAACGCTCCAATCTGCTCCAATTATACTGTCTTCTATGACTCCTTTTAAAACAATTTTATCTTTCCTCCTTCATTCCATCATCTTCTGTCAATCACACTGGCAACTCCTCTTACTCTTCACTGCTCTTATTTTCCAATGTTTCCTCCTCAATTTGATGCTCTTCTACTGTACATTCGGGTTCAGTATTCTGCTCAACAATATCTTTTGTAAAATATTTTACTCAAAATATTTTTCTATTATTTAAAATGTATTTCCCAAATTTATTTTATTTACTTTTTTAGCTCTCACTTGTCCCCAATGTCATATTTGTTCCTATTTTCACGTATGTATTTATCTTTCTCTTGGGATTCCGTAGACATATTTTAATAATTTATTGCAAAATATTTCGAGATATTTTGACCTATCTCAATATATTATATATTTTACATTAAATACATTTTTTTCAAAACACGGAGCATCTCATGAACGGGATCCTCCAAACAACTATTTGTTTTGCTTGTATGTAAAACAGGTCCTGTTCAACAGGCCCGTCATGTCTGGCATATAGTATTTAACTCACAGTTCAAGGATCGGTTGTTCAAAATGGGAATCCAGTTATAAAAGTATTTTTACTTTTAAAAAAGTGATTTACAAAGTACACAAATGTTTGCGCGGATTCAGTTAGGTATATATACAATATAAAATAATAATTTGTATAGTATTGGCAAATGAGGTTTAGAACAATAGTTTCATGAAAATGAAGATTAGAGAAAATTCAAAACATATTTTACCAATAAGTTACCTTTAAGTTGTTGCCTCCGTCATTGTTTAGGGCTTGTTGTATGAGCTCAATATCTATCCATGAGGGATGAGGTGGTGTATCTTCTGGCTTCCCTTGTTTCTTTGAGTCACCCATTGTCACAACGATGACTTCTTGAAAACGTCAACACATATTTTAGATTGTAAATCGATAAATAAAATTAATTTCACGCGTTTCACACGTTATTTAACGTGAAATCTGATCAATAAAAAAACGAACATCATTAGATCTAATAAATGTACGAGTAATCAAAACTAGTACGTAAAAAGGAGATAATTGTATTACAGTATATTAAAAAAAGGAGCGACGATAGTAGAGAGTTTTCTTAATTATTACGAGTGCAATTGTATACCCCTTTGCATACACGTTAAGTTCATTCCCGTTTCATTTCTATTTAAGGACAATTTTAATTTTGTTAATTTTTGATTCTCTACCATACGAGATCATATTTGTTCCGAACCAGACCTATTTAGAGGACCTCTCACTTTGCATTTTATAATCTAGTTACTGAGGATAAATAAACAGTTTTAAAATGGAAGACGTATAGCTCAGATTCCAAATAAATATTAGAAGCTGAGAAAGAAATACAGACATTACATCCTAGCAGATGTAAGACAAATACGAGAGAATATAATATTTATAAACCTTGGAATATTGACAACCATGTCACTTCTGATTCAAAAGAGGTTTTACCTGAATACTTTTCAGAACGGGTAAATACGTTTATATATTTTATTTTATTGTGCTTACAAGTGGAAAATACCTTCTTACCAAGGCACGCTTAGTAAGCAAAAGTTTATCTGTGTAGTGTTGACAAATATAGTAATATTGTTTAATATTAAATTATTTTTACATTCCCAAATTTAAGTAATTGTACTTCAACAATTAATATCTTTGTTCTTAAATATTGCTGATGGTTACTACAAAATCTGCGATGTGCAATTATTTGTGTATGTAGTGACTTAATTACACGACTTATATCTTTTTTCTGAGTTGTGATAGGTAATTGCGGAATTTTATTTGCATGCATGTAATTAATATATTGGATGACGATTTTTCGTGAAAATAGAGTATATTTAATTTACTAAATGTAAAAAATTATAATTGCATTCTCAATTTATATTTTATTTATTTACAAGAAAAATACATTACATGTAAATACAAAACTTTGATTGAAAAGAGAGCCCAAAATGTCGTGGCCCTCCTACTTGTCTTAGGCTGGATCTACGACCAGTGTGAAGTAAATACGCTGTGCCTTCTAGCAAACAGTATTAGTTTACGCACGTGAATTTTAGATACACTTTACATACACTCTCACAGCAGGATATCAGTCATCACGTTATGAAGTATGATTTTACGCCAAATCGTATAAAAAGTTTTTTGTTTGTTTTCTTACCTTCCAAAAGCGCAGAGTTCGCTGAATGAATCTCGACTGTGAGGCTACGACGTGCACTGGTGTATTGCGATAAAAAAATTGATAAGGATAGGATAATAAAGTGGCTCCAATGATAAACGACAGCACAAGCTCTTCAATGGAGTTTTGATTGTGTGACAAATTTGTCTTGAAGGAATGAGTGACCTTTACTTTGAATATGTATATCGTAATCCAGTCATAAGCATAGGAAATTCCTCCAGAAGTCGGACAATATTTTTCACATATTTTAAAGTATTACTGAGATTTCTTTATCTCTCTTGCATTTTGTTAATGGATTACTAAAAAAATGTTGGGATTTGATTTAAAATAAGCGAAGACTCTCAATAACTTTAAAAAAAATTTCCACAACATTTAAAATAATAATATTGCAGAATCGTTAGCAACAAGAACAAAATATCTTCCGTGTATTAAAATAGTGATACTACAACAGTTCATTCCTTATCGCATGATTTGAAAAATGAGCATTTTTGGAAAATTTAAAGATTTTCATTTACATTATTTCAAAATTATTAGAAATTTCATTAAGGAAAAACATTCTATCATCAATATTCTCGTTTTTGCAATGTAGTTTTTGCATTTTCTGTGAAAATACACAGAATTTACCAACAATTGAAACTTCGACATTTTTTAAAGCGCACATTATGTGAGAAAAAGTCGGAAAATAATGAAGACATTAAAAAAAAAAGGTTTTATAAAGTGGCTTTTCTCTAAAGAAATATTACCGAAAAATCACTTGTACTTTCAACAAATTGTATGGTAATTTACAGATTTGTTGCACAAATTGTTGTCGTACAGACTGCATGTTGCTCTACGCGAAAAAAATATAATTAAAAAAATTGGAGCCTTTTTTCAGAAAATATTGAAAATGTCAAATCTTCGATGCAAATATCCCCGAAGTATGAAATTATCATATTCAAATACACCACTTCCTTGACTAAGGTCAGATAAAACTGGGAATATCAGTTTTGGAAAAAATTGTGAGCACAGTTTAAGCGCTAACGTTGAAAACAGACGGAAGCCGTATGTGAAGGACAAACCGTATGTGTATAAAAACCGTATGTGAAGGACGTTTGGACAGACAAACACTAGTTTACTATATAAGGCTAAATAACTTCATTATACGTTAACGTATAACAAAATTACGATATATGTGATTGTATATCAATAAAGTAAAATTTCATTTCAGAATTATAGGCTAAATTTACGAAAAAATGTCTCGTATGCCTAATACTATGTATCCAAGTTTTAAATTTCCCGCTAGAATTAGTAATAGTTTCAGTCCAACGATATTTTTGATGGATTAATTGATTAGTAATTCCAGGCTCGTCAATTGTAGTTCCCGTAAGTCGCCTATGTTTTTTCCACGGGACGTCTCGGTTATCTTCCCCTGCCGGATGGTGAGTTCTAGCAGCGACCATACGTCGACTAGTGGGGTTTTCCCTAACCAGATATTTTCCACCATCGGGGCACCGCCCCGGCCGAAACAAGCTCTAAGTCCCCGACCGGTCTCGGTATGTCTTGTAGTAAAGTGAATGTTGTGTAAGGGGTGAGGATTGGACAAAGGAGTTGCAGGAAAACGCGAGACCCGTGGCCCGTACTGCTCCGGCATTCGCTTGGCGGTATTCGGAAAACTACCTATCAGAGCAGTCGGCCGCTAGGGATCTCCTCTGGACAGCGGCTGAACTGTATCTATCTATGTAGCCACTGTCGAAAATCCTGCCACCGTCAGGACTCTAACCCTAGGACCTCCGGTTGGAGGCAGCACAGTGTCATCAGTCGATGCCCTGAGCCACCTCTCCCAGTACCTTCGCTCGTAACCTAGCTGTGTAGGTAGTGTGGCAAATGCTGCCACCGTGGGGAGTGTAACCCTAGGACCTCCCGGTCAGAGGCATTGCAGCGACGTCAGTCGATGCCCTGAGCCACCTCTCCCAGGAACTTCGCTCGTCACCTAGCTGCGTAGGTAGTGTGGAAAATGCTGCCACCGTGGGGAGTGTACGCCTAGGACCTCCCTGTCAGAGGCACTGCAGCGACATCAATTGATGCCCTGAGCCACTTTTCCCCGTTACTTTTTGATATGGCGTCCATTATACACGATTCCTACATAGGGATGTCAGTGGGAGAGGAGAGGGGGAGATTGGATCGGACAGGACAGCGGGTGTGGCGAGCGAGGGATCAATGGAAAAATGGAATGATGGACGGAGAGATGGACAAATGGAAGGACGGACGGATGGACTGACGGACGGAGAGGGCGTTATGGGCAAAGTGGTCAGGCATTCATTTTACACGAGTATATGAAAGGGTGAAAACTAGAACGATTCAAGTGGCATTTTATAAATTCTGGAAAAAACCTGAAAAAGATTATGGCCGAATAAGGCTATATTCTAGTGTTAATATAATTTTGTGGTTTTAATGAACAATTGAAATATCTTAATATTGCTGGTCTGGATGAAATGATCTGAATTATTGTACTTCATATTTCTGTTTGTTACAATTTATAAAATGTATCTCTGATGTAAATATATAGTGGACGCGATCTAAAATAAATAATTTTAAGAAGATTGAAATGCCATGGTTTTAATGATGACCTCTAACACCACTACTTAACAGTGATATTGAAATAAAAAAGCTTTTCTCAGAATGTATAAAATGTTACTTAAACCTTTCTGGTTTTCCATCGTTCATATAGCGGTGGTAATAAAATACCCAGGCTACACCGAGTAATCAGTTTTTATACCTTTTATTCTCTCAATAGATCATGCTGGCACAAAGTGTAAAGGAAATAACACTGATTAAAAATGACAAAAATTGATAGTAACTGGGAAACAATATTAATGAAATGCTTCACTTAGACGAACTTAACTTAATGTGATAACAAAGGCCTTTTCTTTTATTTTCATTAGCTTCTTATAAAATAAACACATCTGCATAATTATATAATAATGTAATTTAATTTACATTTGTAATGCATGTATTTTTTGGAGTGGGTTAGTTCTTATAAATCTTAGAAAATTAATAAGTTTAATTACAATTGAATGCATTGCAAATATGCTATGAAAATTTGTAAAACATTTCACAATGCAAATATAAAAAATAAATACCAGGCATAATATGGCATAATATGCTCTTATAATATATTTAATCATTACTGATGTCTATTAATAAACACTGGTGTAATTATCCGAACAGGCTTGACGCTGCAGAAACGTGAATTCCAATTGGATACCAAGTTTCCCATGATACGAATACATAAACCAACGGGTGGATAAGAATTTTTTTTAGCACGTTTACATCTTAAGTATTTCACGGACCATTTGCGGTATGGAAACTCCACATTGACATTCTAGGCAGTGGATCGTTTAGGAATTTTACTTTTAGAATATTTTCTAAAATTACCTTTCCTAAGTGGTAGTTTCATCTTCCAACTCTTGACAGTGAATAAAAAAATCATACAAGGTAGTGAGGCACGAATGTAGAACGTTAACAGTGATAGCGCGCGACTCAATGTTTGCACATTGCAGTGAAACAGTTAAACTGTGTGAAGCAAGGTCCTTACAGTAGAGATTTCAAACTTTAATTTAATCAATATTCATTTGGAAATAAACTTACAGAATTTTCAACATTAATTGTGTGTATTGGTATAATTTTAACTTAAAATTGAACATATTCGGACTAATGTGGCACACTGTGTGAGTCAAATAAGTAATGTTTAATGATCATTGCAGGATAACCTGGGAACCTTCTCTGCTAATAATACGTTGCTAAACATACTATTAAGTAATATTTATTCGTCATTGTCTTTTAAGTAGCGGGAAAAAGGCCCAAAAGGGGGATATTTTGGGATTTATGGCACCCATAAAACGATTTTCAAAACGGTTTTTTTGTGCAGGCGTTGTTCTTTGAAAACTAAAGTTTTTTACTAACCCGTTAAATTCTATTGTTTCCGAATATTGTAGCGACACTCCCATATATATATATATATATATATATATATATATAATATATATATGTGTGTGTGTGGTCAACTCTCACAAACCATTTCACAGAATTAAAAGATTTGGGTGAAAACTTACAGTAATGGCCATTTGAATGCTTTCAACATAAAACTTCTATACGCAACTATACTTAACGTAAAAATGAGAACAAAGGGACTGCAGTGGCATCATTATATATATAAAAGAAGGTGGAACAGTTGCTCCTCTTGAGTGCTATTGAGCACGGGCGTGGCTCATGCGGGCAGCCAGCCCCTGCGCGCGTAGTCGGGCAGCACGCGGCGCAGCCACGCGGCCACTCCGGGCACTTCGAAGAGCGGCGCCAGGCGCGCGTGCTCGCCCCTGTACATGGCCGGGATGTCGGCGCCGCCCCCGGTGCGCAGGTTGGCCACCCCGCACGTCGCCATGAACAGCGAGAAGGCCCCGTGCGCCTCCACGGCCGACAGCAGCGCCTCCAGCGACGGCGCCTGCACGCACGCCGAACAAATGAACGTTTTTTTATTTGAGGGAATTTCATTGAGTTGGCGTATACGTGATCTTGGCGGTCCGGGTGACGCCGCGTCGAAGACTGTGTTGCCGACGTTTCGACCCTGACGTATATACCAGCCCTGAGGAAGACCACGACAAGATGGTTGACACAGCCTTCGACGCGGCGTCACCCGCACAGTCAAGATCACGCACATGACTCTGGCCGCGGAAGCCTACGGCTTCATCGAGTCAGCATATAGTACGTAGAGTGGCTGAAGTGCCTCCATCTTTGCAGCAATTGACGCCATTTTGTTTTGTTCGCGAATAGGCCGACGTGGACCATGCGTGCATGCATTCTGCATTTACCGG
Organism: Gryllus bimaculatus; assembly: GCA_017312745.1. Taxonomy (NCBI): domain Eukaryota; kingdom Metazoa; phylum Arthropoda; class Insecta; order Orthoptera; family Gryllidae; genus Gryllus; species Gryllus bimaculatus. The sequence goes on from BOPP01000163.1 coordinate 2,103,226, forward strand.
AGCTCGGTAACACTCTCTCGGTGGCAGGTGCATGTAACTTCTATCATGGGATCACCATTTAGCTAGATCCTATTTTTATCCCCTAGGGTTGTTAGACCTGGGGGTATGGAAGATGAAATTATGATAGTGAGGGGTGAAAGGACATCACGCACATTCTGATGTACACGAATTAGAGATGGAGAGTGACGGAGAGATGCAGAGAGAAACCAGAGGCAGAGACAAAGAGCGATATAATAGGCAGGGAGAGATAGAGTCAAGATGCAGACAGAAGAGACAGAGAGAGATAGAGAAAGAGAAAGAGAGAGAGAGAGAGAGAGAGAGAGAGAGACCGAGACCGAGTGATAGAGAGAGAGAGACAAACACAGAGATATATAGAACGATATAGCCACAGAGGGTGAGAACCATAGAGCAGGCATACAGAGACAACTGACACAGAGAGAGAAACAGTGAGACAAACAACGAGAGGGAGAGAGAGAGAGAGATAAAGACAGAAACAGAGATAAAGACACTGTCGACAGAGACAACATTCAACACCATTGAATTTTTTACAAATATTCCACGTAAAAATACTAATAATAAAGAAAACTGACAAGCATAATATAACATTAAATGCAAAATTAATGCACAGAATGGAACGAAACATTTACTCTAACGATTCTATCCACAAATTTAAATATTATAATTTACTTTTGATTTAAGCTGACTCAACTTAGTCCCAAAAAATGAGAATGTCATATTTGTAGAGCAACAAGCAGTGATATGCGAGACCTATTCTCACGAGATGTAATTGATGCGTATTCTAGTTAGAGCGGGACTTCTCGAGTTACGACCATATCGGTTAAATACCAAGCTTTATTGCAACAATATTTCGACGATATTGTGTAACCGTGATCTCAAAGGTTATGATCAGAGGCAATATATATAGATTTACATATTAGAAGAGTACATGTTTTTTTCTGAAAAGACCCGGAAGGCATCTCATGAAACGAGATCCGCCAGAACGAACTTATGTGTGTTTACGCCCTCGTGATATGTAAAACAGGTACCTTGCATTCAACTGAGGCCCGTTCAATAGTATGGCACAGGACCCCACTCATAGATATTGATAACTAAACACAGTTAAACTAAAGGTATACGGGTTGTTCAAAGATGGAGAAATCCAGATCTATAACACCTATCTTTGAGCTCATATATCCAAGAAACACTTGATGTACAAGGGGAGATACACACAACCATGTATTAGCGCGGACTTCAGCTATAAGGTAAATACATAGGTACAATATAAAAATAACTAAGTCTTTAGGAGCCAGCGGACGTAGACAGGAGTAGTCTAAAATTGGCAGAATATGAGCGTTAGATAACAAGCATGCGATTGAAGAATGAACTGATACAGTATAGAAATTAACGAAGAATTATACGACAGTTTGCAATTAACTTACCTATTAGGTTGGGTGCCTCCGTCATCTGAGTTGCTCAGGGTGCTTGGTTGTGTTAGAAGATCAATATCAGAAATATGTAACAGATTGAAGGTAGTTTATTCTTCTAGACATATCGCCCGTGTTATATTGAGAGCACCAATGATCTGACAAAGGATGCACGGTCTATGAAGAACAGGGGTCAATGAGCAACTAGTTATTTAGATTGAGTAAATCGATAGAAAAATAAAAAAGATTAGTGGTCAACGCAGATATTGCACACGATTCATTTAAAAAACGTGAAATCTGATCAATAAAAAAACGAACATCATTAGATCTAATAAATGTAGACGAGTAAAGAGTGCAAAAAACTAGTAACGATAAAAAGGAGATAATTGATGATGTACAGCAGGGCTCATCTCAAAAACAAACGCCGAGCGAACGATAGGATCTAAGAGAGATTTGCCTAATATCAATGTACAGCAGGTATGCATGCGATTGCTAATAGCCCCATATTTGTCAATATACACACGGATTAAGTCATTTACCGCTCTCTCCATTGTCTAAATTGTAAGGACTATATTGTCTTAATTTTCTAGTTAAAGTTCTTTAGATCTCGACAGCTATACTGATAATCTCTAGTCTCCCGCACCAGGCGAGCCTGTAAGTATGTACGAGGACCTGCGTCCTGTGTGAATATTAATAATAATACTAGTTACGTGGATACATAAAACAGTTTTAAAATGGAAGACGTCGGTAGCGATAATAGCATAAAGGAGTCCAAATAAAATATAACGACTCGAGAAGAGGAGGGCGAACGCAAAATTAGCACAACACTATGCCTCGCTCGCAGATCGAGAAGAGCAACATCGGGTGATGGCCGAGAATAGAGGGCGTATAAGCTACTCTTATAAACCTTGACTGACTATCTACTAATCCAGTCGTTCATCTTCGCTTATTCGAAAGAAGAGAGCGCTACGTTTTACGCCAAACTGAATTAGTCCTTTTTCAGAACGCAGCTTATAAACGTTATAGGATACATATTGGTTCAAGTAGTATATATACTGCTGAGCTTACAAGACATTGGAAAATGACACCTATAGCATTTACAAGCACGGCTTATTAAGCTTATAAGTTTGAGAGTGTAGATTGTAGTAAGTATTGATCTAAAGGCAGGAAATAATAAGGAATAGGTGTTTAATATATTGAATTATTGTGTACTATTCCACGAAATTTAAGTAATAACTGTTTACGGATTAAAAGCATTATTAAGCATATTATAGTGTCTAAGTAGAATGATTGCTCATGGTGGTTACGTACAAAAAATCCTCGTCGAATGTGGCAAATTAATAAGTGTGTACGTGAAGTAAGGTTTCAGTTAACACGACTTATGTTATCTGGGAGTATAGCTGAATAGAAGGGGTAGATTGCGGGAGAAATTCTAATTCCTGAGATGCGCGACTGCTAAGTAATGGGTATATTGTAGAATGGACGAATTTTTCGTGAAAAAAATATTGAGCTGAAATAATCTCGGTAAAGGTTTAGCGGAGAATAGAAAAAATTATAATTACTGCTCCGAATATTATATTTTATAGTGTATTTACATCCAGCACCTAAGGATTATGCATGCTAAAATACAAAGAGCTTTGAATATGAGAAAGTGCGGATTAGCTCCACATGCTACATTTCGATGGCGCCACTAACACGGCGGCACTATACTTCTGTAAGGCTTGACTCTGTATGTGACCGGACCAGAGTGTGAACGTAAATACGCATGTGCGGCTCTCCTAGAAATCAGTATTATTGTTTAACGACTGTTGGAATGTATGATAAAGCAACGGGCACGTTACATACACTCTCACAGCATGTGGGAACGCGTCAGCCGAGGAATAATCACATGGGTGCATCACTCTCATGGTCACAAAGTCACATGAGAATTTCAGCTCTCCCAAATTGAGTAGAGAAAAAGTAATTTTGCCTTTGTGTTCTCCTTTACACTGCAATCGCAGAGTTCACGTCTAACTACTGGAATACTCCACTGTAGAGTGACATAACGTAAGTGACCACGAAATAACTGGTAATATAACAGTATAATATTTGCAAAAATGTCCAAGTGACTCAAAAATTGATAAGGACGTAGACTCAACTCAAATTTTCAGGCTTCACACAATGATAAACGACAGCACAAATGCTCTCTAAGTGATATAATATCTTAGTGTGGGAATTTGCTGACTTCAAAAGGTAAACATGCGACAAGTCTTGTTCTATGAGAGGGATAATGAGTGAGAGAGTAAGTGACCGTTTCCTCTTCTCATGTTATATACATTAATACACAGACAATATATGAAACTATGGGAATATCTCTCCAGAAGATAGCGAACACAATATTTATTCAACATGATATTTAAAGTGTGTACTGAGAATTTATATTATATCTCTCTTGCATCTTGTTAATAGTGGAATACGTGCAAAGAAAATGTTGGAGAGTGATTTCATAAGTAAGCGAGTAGAGATTCTCATATTATAAAGAGTACTATATCACACCTCTAGAACATTTAAAGATCAATAACTATATACCAAGAAGATCAAGTGGGAGCAAGCACGAGCAAATATTCACACGAATGTATTAAAATAAGTAACTCACATAAAGACAGACTACATATCTGGATAATATCTCTGAGCTCGCTATATTTCAGAAAAATGAGCTATTTTTTGAAAATTTAAAGATTTTCATTAACATTATTTTAAAATGATTTTAAATATCGAATTTAGGTGAAAAACAATTCATTGATCATCAATAGTCTCGTTTTTGCAATAGAGTAGTTTTAATGTCATGGGTTCTGTGAAATACACAGAAAGTTTACAAACAAGTTGAAGTACTTCGACATTTTTTTAAAGCGCACTTATGTGAGAAAATGAAATGCGGAAATAATCGCACGCACACTTAAAAAAAAAAAGCGTATTTATAAAGTGGCTTTTCTCTAAAGAATATTATCCGAAAGAGTAAATAAACTAACGAGTGTACTCGCGTTCAACAAATTGTTGGTATATCTTAACAGCATTTGGGTGCACAAATTTGTTGTCGTACAGACTGCATGTTGCTCACGCGAAAAATATAATTCAAATGAGATTATTGGAGCGCTTTTTCATAGAGAAATATTGTAAAATGTCAAAATCTTCGATGCAAAAAAATCCAGCTCGATGGGTAATGAATATTAATCATATTTACAGAAGTGCCCACTTCGCCTTGGACAAAGGTCAGAGATAAAACTGGAGACACTCATCAAGTTTTGGAAAAGAATTGTGAGCACAGTATTTAAGACCCGCCTCACGTTGAAAAGAACAAAATCGGATAGCCGTATGTGAAGTGGTACAAACCGGAGAACTCTCGTATTAAAAACTCGTGATGTGTGAAAGGGACGTTTGGACAGACAACACTAGTTTACGTATAAGTTAAGGCTAATATAACTTTCATTTATTACGTTAACGCTATAACAAAATACATATATGGTGATTGTATATCAATAAAGTAAATTTCATTTCAGGAATTATAGGCTAAATTTACGAAAAAATGTACTCGTATGCCTGAGACTATGTATCCAAGTTTTAAAGTTATCTACCGCTAGAATAAGTTATAGTTCAGTATCAGAACGATATTTTTGATGGATTATAACTATGTAATTAGTAGAATTCCTAGTGTGCTCGTCAATTGATAGTTCCCGATGTAAGATCTCTATGTGTTTGGTTCCACGAGAGACGTCTCGGTTAATCTATCCACCATAAGCCGGTATGGTGAGTTTCTAGCAGCAGATCCATACGAGTCGAGAGACTAGTTAGAGGGGATTTTCGACACTAATTACCAGATAATTGTGGTGCCACCATCAGTCCAAGGACACCGCCCCGGCCGAAACCAAGCATACTAAGTCCCCGACAGTCTACGGTGCGGGGATTAGTCTTTGTAAATAGTGCGAAATGTTTAGGTGTAAATGCGGCGTGGCTGTAGATGACAGAAAGGCACGCTCGCAGGACAACGCCTGGAGGACTCCGTGGCCCGTAACATGCTGACAGATTATCTCGATTGACGGGGCAAAAACAGTATCGGCCGGGGAAAGTATGTCGTTGATGAACATAAAAAACTATCAGAGCATCGGTGCCGGTTCCGGGATCGTACCGTTACTGGACAGCGGCTGTACTGATATCTAAATTATAAATATATCTAATGAGCCACTGTCGAAAATCCTGCCACACGTCAGGACTCTAACCCGTAAGGACCATCCGTGTTTGGAGAGCAGCACAGCTGTCATTATCGATGCACCTGAGAGCCACCTCTCCAGTACCTTCGCTCGCTAACCTAGAGCTGTGATAAGGTAGTGACTTGGAAATATAGGCTGCATCACGAGAGATCAAAACTAAGAGAGATGGACAACTGCGAGGAGAGAGATGTAAAACCCACATGAGGAACACCGTCAACGAGTACGTACAGCAGCATCAACTATGTCCCGTGATAGTTCAGAGTCGATCTCGCCTCAGTGAAGACAAGCTGTGCTTCCAACACACTTTAAGCATTATAATGTGTAAATATGCGCAGGTCGCAGTTAATACACGAGTATCACACTACATCAAGGAGGCGGATGTCAAAGTGCGAGGGATCGATGAAGTGAGGAGAAATTGATGCTCGGGACAGGACAGCTGGACCGTTGGCGAGCAGAGGTGGATCAGATGAGAAGTGCGCAAATGAAGATGGCAAGGATCGACGAGATGGAAAAGAGATAATCGGAGGGATGGAACAAAGTCATCAAGGGGGACGTGACGGAAAACTGAGCTGAGTGAGGGCATCTATGAGGAAGAGGGTTGGTGGTAAGGTCTAAGCAGTTAATTTTTCAACCACGGGAGTTGGATACTCACATAGAAAGGTGAAAACCTAGAAGCAGAGTTCAGAGTGGCATATCTATGAAAATTCTTGTGGGAAGGAAAACCTGAAATAAATGAAGATTAATTGGCCATAATGAAGGCATAATATTTCTTAGTCGATTGATAAAAAGGTCATAAATATTCTGTGGGTTATACAAACCCCGTGCAAGTGAGACAAATTGACATAATCTTACATAATTAGCTGGTTCTCCAATGACAATGATACCGCGTGCACTATAATGCCTGCATAATACATATCCTGAATTCTGTTTTGATATACAATTATTAGAAACTGTATCTTATGTAAAAATAATATACGTAGACGCGATCTAAAATAAATAATTTTAAGAATTAAAAATGCCATGTTTAATGAGACTCTAACACCCTACTTAACAGTGATATTGAAATAAAAAGATTTTCTCAAGATGTATAAAATGTTAATTAAACCGTTCGTGTTTTCCATCGTCATATAGCGGTGGTAATAAGAATACACAGGCATTAACACCGAGTAATCAGTATTTATACCTTTTATTCTCTCAATAGATATCTGCTAGCACAAAGTGTAAAGGAAATAACATGTATTAAAAATGACAAAAATTGATAGTAACTGGGAAACAATATTAAATGAATGCTCACTTAGACGAAACTTAACTTAATGTGATAACAAAGCCTTTTTTTATTTTCATTAGCTTCTTATAAATAAAACACATCTGCATAATTATATAATAATGTAATTTAATTTACATTGTAATGCATGTATTTTTTGGAGTGGGTTAGTTCTTATAAATCTTAGAAAATTAATAATTTAATTACAATTGAATGCATTGCAAATATGCATGAAAAATTTGTAAAAACATTTCACAATGCAAAATAAAAATAAATACCAGGCATAATATGCAATATCTCTTATAATATATTTAATCAATTACTGATGTCTATTAATTAAACACTGGTGTAATTATATCCGAAGAGGCTTGACACATTGCAGAAACGTGAATTCAATTGGATCCAAGTTTCCATGATACGAATACATAAACTAACGGGTGGCTAGAATTTTTTAGACGTTACATCTTAAGTATTTTACGGACCATTTGCGTATGAAAACTCCACATTGACATTCTAGGCAGGATCGTTTTAGGAATTTTACTTTAAATATTTTCTAAAATTATTCTTTCTCAAGTCGCGTAGTTCATATTCAACGCCTGACAGTGAATAAAAAAACTCAACATGGTAGTGAGGCTCAAATGTAGAACGTTAACAGTGATAGCGCGCGATTCAATGCTTGCCCATTGCAGTGAAACAGTCAACTAGTGTGAAGAAAGGTATCTTACAGATAAGCAATTATCCAAGACATATTCAGTATATCTTAATGCAATACTTAATTTGGAATAAACTTACAGAGGAATTCAATCGAACAATTAAGAAATAGTAATGGGCATCAAATTGGATAACTAATTTGATAAACCTTAAACAATATCGACGAGCACTATTACGCGACTGATGTGCAACACTGTGTGAATCAAAATAGCGAAGAACGTAAATGTGTTAATGAATCAATTAGACAGGACATACTGGTGTAAAACAATTAACTACTAGGCTCAGATACATACGTTCTTATAGCAGCCTAAAGGGCCGCAATAACGTATGAAGTAATAGTTTATGTCGTAAGATTGTCATTAGTTAATAGCACCGATACTGCGGGAAGAAGACACGCCCACACAGGGGAAGAGAGTGATATTTAGGAATATTGATAAGCACACATGAAAGACATATATTCAAAAGCGAGATATATGTTTTGATAGCGATGTTGCAGTTATATATGCTTGAGAAACTAAAAGATTATAATTAAACCCTACCCAGATATAGGAGATTCTAAAATTGTTTCCGGATATTGTTAGCGACACTCCCATATGAGGTATATATATATAGTGTATATATATATATATATTATATTAAATATGTGTGTGTGTGTGATCAACCTCTCATCAAACCATTCACAGAATTAAAAGATTTGTGTTTAAAACTTACAGTTTAATGCCATCTTTGAATTTTCAACATAAACTTCTATACTCAACATATACTTAACTTAAAATTATAACAATTTACTCATTCATCATTAAACGCGCTCGTTCTATACCTCTAAAAATGCTCACTTGCATTAGTAATCTAGAAAAAATAAAAGGAGAAAAGAAAGAGAATAAAGATAAATATAGAAACAAAGTATCATAAAGAGCCCGAAAGAAATTTTTAACTTGGAGACCAATAACTGTGTCCTAAATTCATAACGAAGCGATAATTCGGTACACTTTTATTTCACTCAAAATGCCTCAGTAAACGGTTCGTAATATCAAAAATGTATAATAGAAAAATAATGAATCTACTTGATATAATACATTCTACAGAACTCAGCTGCAATGTATGACTTACGTCCAACTATCCTATAAAATGTAAACATAAATAACATGTTCCCTTACACAATATCAAGTATCTTCTCATATCTTTTCTTGTATTTTTCTATTGATACTCTAGAACATTACAATTTCATACCTATACAAAGTTAATCAAAAATTTATCTTACACTAAAGCATTCCACACTTATGCTATATCTTCGTTTCAAATAAATGTATTATCATTCAAACAAAGAAGTTATAGTAATACACTCACTACATCATACTGCATTTCTTGATATTGCAGTGCCTGACTTAGTTGACGTAGAGGGTAAAATTTTTAGGAGTTTAATATTGTGATGTCAACTGTTCAAAAGGTGAAATAATATATACTTCCACAACATTAACTGGCAAAACAACGCTATAATTATTTTATTTAATGCCAACGACAAATCACCGTCACCAGTTTCAAAAAGAGTGTAATAAGACCGTGGCTTAAGACATTCATATAGAAATCAAAACTTGATTATAGTTAATTTGTATTATATATAATATATTTTATACTATAAATAGTCTATACGGCAAAAAAGTGTTCTGAACAACGATCATACTTAAGACCTCTAAAGCTTTTAACCTATAGTTCTGAAAACTTCTAAAGTTATAGCTTCTACAAAGAAGCACATCGGTTCGCACCTGCCAATAAACAGCTTTATGACGTCACTTTCTTGACCGCGGAGCACCTACCCCACTCCTCAGTATATTATATTAGAATAAATAAAAGCAACGACATTTTTCAAAATATATAACAATAATGTTCGCTCTCGGTTCAATAAAATTATTTGCATTTAAAATACCATATTTATAATAGTTATGTGAAAAAAACAACTTCCACTCCACTTGTATTAGACATGACTCAGAAAACTGCAGGCTAGTGGTTAAACGTGCCAAATAGATATATCCTCCAGTCTAACCTTTCAAATTATTATACTTGCCCCGTTTTGTGTAGGTCGTGATTCTGTGCTTTTTTACTTTATATTACTGCTCTTGGTAGGTGTTTATTCATGATACTTAATTCACACATTATTTTCGCGTATAATATTTGCGGGACAGAATAAGGAGTAACATTATATAATGTGAAATTGGGCGATGAAGGGTGCGGCTGCCGCACGACGAGTAGGGGGAACACAGACGAACAGGGGCAAAAAAAAAAAAAAAAAAAAAAAAAAAAAAAAAAAGCGCGTAGGAGCAAGCAAGATGTAAGCAGAAACTTCGAAAAACGAGGGCCGCACAGACAGTAACGGTCACACGAGAGATGTACCGAAGAACTACGGGAAAGAAGGGTAAAAAGTAGATGCAAGGAGGTGCGAGTCCAACGTAAAACTTCGCAACGCAAATCACGCACAAACGGGTAGATATAACGGAGAATACATGAAGGAAAAAAAACTGGTAAAACACCTGAACCGAAGGAGCAGTTTAAAAAAAAGCATAAGATAAGAAACCGGCAGGACGCGTGGCCCACGGAAAGACTGCTAAAGACGAGAAAGGTGAGAGGCTAAAAGGACAGGACAAGAGGAGGCATAGGGAACGGCGACATAGGCGATGGGCACGCCAAGCCGGAGAACGCGGCGGGGAAAGGGCAACGTCGCAGCAGGGAGACAGAAAGCGGGGACGACGACGCACCGGTAAGCGCGACGACGGGAGCGGGGCAGACGGAAAATGAGAAAGCAGAGGACCAAAAACACAAGGGAGAGGCAGAACACAAAGGCAGGGAGGGCAAGGGCGGAAATTCAAGGAAAGAAGTGAACAAAACAGGCGGATACGTGGACAGGGAAAAAAAGGGCGGCACAAATGAAGGCAAGGAAAAAAACCGGGCGTGGAGCGGAAAGACTAAAGAGGACGGGAGGGGAAAGGCAAGAAACGAGAAAAGGGACAGGGGCGAGCACACAGATAGTAACGTTCGCGCGGAGGGGTGGGCAGAAATGAAGGAGCCACAAAGGGAGTGAGGGGAAGGAGATAGACAGTAGTAGGGGCCGGGGTGACAATATAAGAAAAATGGAGGAGCGGAAGTGGCGCAAGGGGCTGGCGCGGCCGAATGGCGTACGGGGACGGAAGCAGCAAACGCGGCAGGACGAAATGGGAGAGGCCACACGCGGCGCGGGGGGTGCAAGGGACACAGCAGGGCGGGAGGAGTCCCTCGAGTTGCGGACGAAGATCCACACACACAGGGGCCGGGCGACCGGTCTGACGGGCCCGAGGTGGAGGCACACAGGAAAGAGGGAACAAGCAAATGGGACAGCAGGGAAGGAGGAGGGAAAGCTAAAAAAGCCAAGACGCAAAAAACAGAGGAGCGAATAAGAGAGACGGGCGAAAGTAAACGGAAAAAGCGCAGGGCAAACGAATGTAAGCACGCGGAAGGGGAGGAAGCAAAAGGACAGGGCAGGCGCACGGCGGGCCCAGGACAGCGGCAAAGGCAGACGCGAACAGAATGAAGAGAATGAAGGAGCCGGGGACGGGAGCGCATCAGCCGGGGCCGGAGACGGCAAAGGGCCGACGCGCCGCACCCTCACAAAAAGCCACAAGAAAAACGAGAAATAACGCCGAAGAGGGAGGGGAAACGGACACCAGAAGACGAAAGACAGCGGATGCCCCACGAAGAGAGAAAGGGGCCGCGTAAAGCCACGCGCACAGGGACCGCCGACCAGACAACCGGGACATAGCACGCCAGGAAAACAAAAAAAACATAGCGAAAAAAAGGAGGCCAGCACAAAAAGAGGGAACCGCAGCAGGAACAAAGGGGGGGAGGAACGGGAAAACGCAGCCCGCAGCGGACAGTACAGCCAAGGCGACGCCTAACAGACGGAAACAAACACCCCAAAATCCGAGACCCGGCAGGGGGGCCGGAGGGAGGCACGGGGAGGAACCCCGAGACGCGGCGACGACACGTCGCCCGCCGCAACAAAGGGGAGCAGCGATCAGGCAATGAAACCAGGGCGCAGGACAACGGAGCTGGACACAAGGAAAGAAACAGCAACATGACGGGAATACGAACCGCAAAAAAGGCGGAGAAGAAAAAAACGGACGACGGCGAGGCAGCGGCAAAGCACAAGACAGGTAGGCAGCAGCACACGGCACCCTAGGAGAGAGGCAAGATAAGAGGGCGAAACAAAAAGAAAAGGCGACGCAGAAAAGCAGACGCGCCAAAACAGAGGGCGAAAAGGAAAGAAGGCAAAAAAACGGGCGAGGGGCACAGCAACAAACAAAAAGAAAAGAGGAGGGCACGAAAAAGGAGGGGAAGGAAAAGCGCAGCCAGAACCATGAAGAAAGAGCGACCGACCAAAAAGGCGCCAAAAGCTGCAACAGCAGACAAGTACACACCAAAACAGCGACAAAAAGGCCGAGAGAACGGGGGTGGACAAGGAACCAAAAAAAAGGATGAGGAAAGCCCCAGAAAAATAAACGAGGGAGGCAAACACGGCAGCGGGCACACTGGGAAAGGAGAGAAGAAAAGAGAGAAACGCAAGACGAAGTGCACAAGGCAACAAGCGGCCTACAGGCCGGGGAAGGAGTAAAGAACGAAAGCGCAGACAGCAAAAAGACCCCCAACGCGTAAGAGAAAAAACGAGTGAAAAGGAAAGACAAAGGCCTAAAATGATCACTCTATACATATATTGACAACTACTCACTAGCTCTACTAATGAGGTATGATGAGACAGTAGTAGAACAGACCAACTACGCCATAAAGCCTAACCTATACTAAAGAGCAGTGCCAGAAAACAGATGTTGCCTAAAATCCTGCGTGAAAGTGCCCTATGACAACGGACGTGGCGTCGAGTGCTGGCGCGCAGCCAATCAGCCCCTGAGCGCGTCCAAGGGTAATCGAAGGCGAGCACGCGGGCGCAGCCACACGGCACTCCGGCACTCGAGAGCGGACGCCAGGCGCGCGTTGCTCGCCCCTTACAGTTGGCCAGAGGATGTTCGGCGCCGCCCCGCGGCGCACAAGAACGATAATGCCAGGTTGGCCATCCTCCGACAACGTCGCCAAAACGATGTGCAAACACTGCCAGAGAAGGCCGATAGGCGCCTCCCGCGGCCCGCACGAGCATGCGGCCTCCAGCGCGGCGCCACTGCAAAACCGCCGAACAACTGAACTCCTTTTCTATTCTGGAGGGCATCGTCATTGAGTTGCGTATACGGGCATCGTGGCCCAGGTCCGGGATGACGCCGGCGAAAACCATCGAAGGCTGTGTTGCGACGTTATAACGACAGACCTGACGTAGTATACCAGCCCTGATGGAAATGACCAATACGAGCAAGCCCCGAAATAGAGTGTGACACAGCTTCGACGCGCGTCAGCCCACAGTTCAATGATCACGCACCTAGACATGCTTGCCGCGGAAGCCTAACGGCATTCATCGAGTAAGCGATTACAGATAGGCAAATATAGTACGATGGAATATGGCGCGTGAGAGAAGCACTCCATCTTTTGCAGCAATTGACCCACAATTTTGTTTATGCTCAGCAGCGTAGATGTGAGGCCGAGTTGGGAAAACCACGCGTGCATGCACCCATTGCAATATTACCGGAGCGTCGGTAACACTATCTCGAGAACGTGGCGAGGTTGACAAGCTGTAACCTCCAATCTAAAGTAATGGAGAAAATCAGCATTGAGCTGTATCCTAGATATATTTAATCACTCGCGTATAATAGAACACTGGGGGTATGGCAAGATGAATTCATATAAAATGATGAGGTGGTTAACGGGTCCACACACGAATAAACGAGCGGACGTTTCTGATGGCTCAACACGAATTAAAGAATGAGCAAGGGACGGAGAGATGCAAGAGAGAAACCATGAGCGGCAGAGACAACAGAGCCGAAACTACTAATAGCAGAGGAGCGATAGATCAAGCAAATGCAGAAAGCAAGAGAAGCAGAAATACGGCATAGGAATATAGCTACTCATATGCAATACATACTTGAGTAATAATAGTAGTATAACCCTATGATATAAGTACCAAAAACAGGCAACTAGAGCCGCCACTATATAGTATACATACTAGGAGAGGAGAGAATGCACAAGAGAGCGACGAGACCGGTGAGAAGAGCACAGAGAAACAATACACGACCATGATAGACACAAAGCAGTGCCCGGCGTGGCCAGAAACGTATTAGAGCAGGAAGAAACACAGAGACCAGACGCAGAGAGATAAACACGAGAGACAAAACACGAGAGGAGAGAATTGACAACAGTAAGATGTAGGCGGCCCCCACCACCCATAACACCTTGAAGCCCCGACAACAAAGACAACCTCACTTAACCACTCACACCAACTACATTAGAAATTCCTTACAATATCCACG
>BOPP01000163.1:2117324-2137061 GCA_017312745.1 Gryllus bimaculatus
CAATGATTAAGTTAAATATGTGTTTGCAAACTCTGTTGACTGTCAAGATCCTATCATAATGAAAATTTGAATCGAAATGAGTATGATTATGCGACGGAAATGCATCCATAAATGACAGAATATCTACAACGACAATACATTTTGACAGAAATCATGGAACGGGAGCTAGAAAACGTGTTTTGTTATACGTTTGATAATTTAAACAAAGTTTAATTAAAAATGAAATGTACTGGCAGCGCGAGCAGCTGCAGGAGTCCTCCGACAGCTCGATCGTGGTACTCGCGCGGCGAGATCCTGGTTGGGCGGATGGGCGGCACTTTTATCCCTTGGGGGGGACCCCGTGCGGCTGACCCAGAGGAGTAGAGCATTTCGACGGCAGGTGATTGCCTCGCGGGGAACTTGAAACTATGAGGGGCAAAGGTGAATGAGGGGGATTTCCTGTAATACTCCTTCCCGGAGAGGTGGTTCAGAGCAACCAGCTACAGATGTCGCTGCAGTGCACTGCCCGGACGTCCTACGTTCGAGCTCCGACGGTGACGCAACACTAGCCACATAGCTGAGTCGAATTCATAGCTTTCTGGAGGCTGCCCAATCGCTAGTTTTCCGTGGTTTCTCGATCGACACCAGGCGAATTGCCGGAGCAGTAACCTTCCCCAACAGGCCACGGAATCTTTCTTCCGATTCCTTGTCCTATCCTTACCCTCACTGACATAACTAACACTTACAATCACTTCCTACATAACAACGTCGCGAAAGCAGAGTGTGTCCCGCAGAGCGTGGAGATAACCTAGTGGGAAAACTATCCGCATTTGAGTTACACGTTTTTCGGTAAATACCCTGGTGTACTTTATGTGGCATAGAACACAAAAATAATCTTATATAGGTGTACTAGTATACAAGAAGTTACTTTCGAGTAAAATTAAGAATATGTTTCACGTACGGGGATTTTAACAACGAGCAAGTGTTTGCAAGCATGTTGTCTTAAAAATATGGTGTTCAAGTTAAACAGGTAACTAATGTCCTTTTCTTGGAGGTTCCCTTCTTAAGAGCAGATTATGGTAAACTTTTTGATCTTTTAATTTGTAAGATTTTAACAATCTATCTATTCAAAAACGGTGAAGTCACGAAATGATAAAAAATAAATTCAGAATCAACTCAGCATTAATGAAGAATTACCATAAGTGATTATTTCGAAGTAATCTGACAGGAAAACTATTTTTGCTGCGTTTCCCGGGGAAAAAATAAGGAACAGTTATTACTCATATTTTTTTCTCTTATGCTATTTCTCATATCTTAACTCATATTAATTTCTCTTAGATTAGATCTCATATCTTAAGATGTTTCTCATATTTTGTGCTCAAAATTAAAATATAAACACAGAAGTGAAGTTTTCGATAATATTTCACTGAAGTCCACAGGCAGGGGAAATCCCGCTAGCTTGCTCCGTCTTCGTATCGAACATAAGGTTGTTGATCCAAAAGCTCTCCGTTGGACGAGCACTGCAAGGCTCCGGGTTTGGTTCGTGAGTTATAGTAAATGTTTCCATAGGCAACGTCCTGGAAAAAGCGATCAAACTGCGCTATACTCTAACCACCCTGTTTCACCAATTCACTCCCGATCAATGACACCCACGCGATTCAGGTGTTTAAATCCAGTTTTCCCTGATTCATTGAGGAAATGCCTGAGATGCCCTAATTTTGCTTCTGGATCACAAATGTAGCTTCACATATCTGCACTTTGTTAACTCCTCACTTTTGCTTGTAATGGTAGGAGTAGGGATGGAACTAGTAGATAGATATTGTGTTGGCAATACAGAGGAATTCAAATCTAGAGTTGTTTGTCCTACAAATACGTTTTATAAACCTCGGGAACCGGAATGTTTACTGTCTACAAAATCGGTTGCCAATTCGCGCTATTTTAGAAGTTTTATTTTATTAGTACTTGTTAAGAGTGGTTATTCATATTTCAAGTATTTATAGTTAAAATGTTGGGGAGGGTTCTGGAACTCAAGAAAACAGTGCGCAGTTCCATTTTTACCCAATTCATAACAGCTTTTTTATTTACTGTTTTTTGACTAAATAAACAAATACAGCTTACTAACATATTCTACTTTGCCCACCTTCCTTTACAGAACATTCTCCCTCTATTTTCCACGTTACTGCATACTTTTTTCTACCTTATGGACTTTTCAATTGTTTCGCCCTAAGCTTCATACTGTGGAGTTTCACTTTATTTAAATACATTTGGTTTTTTACCGGCATGTTCTTTACGAAAGAACCCCACATGTACAAAATAGGGGGCAGAATTGAATGTAACGGTTGTTTCATAATTGAACAAAAAATTTAGTATTAATAATAGATTCTTATATTTGGCCAAAAAGTATTGGAAATAAAACAAAAATTATTGGTTTGTATCACCAAAATGCTTGTAGCCAGTTAGTCACAGGACGTTTCAAAAGGGTTGTTTGGTATTAACTCGCGCACTTTTCTTTACGATGATTGGAGAAGTCCGCGGGTATGAATGGGTATTAGTTAAACGTAATCGGCCATAGAATTTTAATGAAGCAAAGATGTCAATTCTCTCTGGAAGAATTCAGTCACGTCTGCAGTTAAATCCAACTTTTCTCAATACATTTACGTATAAAGATTTCTTCAGAGTTCGAGAATATTTCCGTTGAATGAATCTTCACGCTGCTTTGGTCATTTCTTTAATCTTTTTTTGGAAAAATCGATGGACAGAAGTTCCGTCTTTCCAACGGGAAAATATTTCTATTCGCGCTGTGAAGATGTGTTGAATGTTATCATTGCCGCTGTGAGCTTTTTCGGCAACTGTTTATGTGTCAGAGGGGGAATTATTTATTATTTTTTATTTATTGTATCAAAAAAACAGTTGAAAACTGTTATGAACGTGTTATGGAGAATGTTAATTGAAGTAAACTTACATTATTCCAGGAAGCAAACAAGGACCATCTCAGGCATTTGCTCGAGATCACAGAGAAACTGGACGAAACCTATCGAAGATGGGGTCATTGCCATCAAGAAGCTTAAGTACAATAATTGTTACAGGTTCTTTACAATTATTACAGTCCAATCGATATATAAACATTAAATGTTCATTTCTAAAAATTAAGCATACTTTCCTTTGGGAAGCAAGAAAAAAATGGTCATCGTGAAGAAAAGTGCGCGATTAATACCTTGAACCTCTCCAGGCGCGGGGCGAACTGTTCGCATCGGCCAGCCCCTGCAAAGGCGTCGGCGTGGCCTGCAGCCCCGAGCGCACGAAGCGGGTGACAGGGGCGCCGATGCTCAGCCACAGGTTGTCCAGCTGGCGCTTAAGCTTCGGCCGCTGCCCGCAGGAGCGCGTAAGGCGGCGTGGTTAGCGCGCCAAGCCCCAGCCTAGCAGCTGTCCTCAGCCCAGCCGGCCCCCGGTCTCCCAGCTGGATGGAACAAGAACATTGCCCGTAATTTTTTTTTTTTGTATTTGTATTTAGTTTTCATCGGTTTGAACATTCGGAATCAGTCTTTTTAAATGGACATTTAAATATGTTTATCATTCTTGCAAGTATTTAAAAAAAATATTTTTTAATTTAAGATTTCTTTGATTGGATAAGGTGCTGGCTCCAACTCTTTTAGATACGTTAAATAATGCAGGGCATTAAATATGGAAAACTTAGACATGCAAAAAGTAAACTGAAAACTATGTTGTAAGCAACCAGTTTTCCATGATCATTTCCCACTTTTGTCCAGTTTCCCTGATTCATTGAGCAAAATTTGCTGAATGCCCCTTTTTTTGCTTCTCGACGTAAATGTAGCTTCACTATGCGCCACGTTTTGTGAACTCTCCTTTTGCTTGTAATGGTAAGATAAGGTAAGGGCGATTGTTATTTTGTTTAGCAATGCTGAAAAATCAGACATTGCAATTCAGTTACGATGCCAAATAAGTTTTCTATAAAAAAACTCGGAAACGAAAATGTTATTTTTCTGAAATATTTGCTAATCTTGCAATTTTTAAAAACTTATTTTTTATTTTACTTATGTTTAAAACGTTTACTCTTTCGTCTAATCTTTTCAAACTACCTATTAGTTAAAATGGACGAAGGAAAAGGGATTCTAAAATCTCCCCTCCCCCCCTCTTTTTTTTTTGGGGGTTGGGTAAAAATACTACTAATAAAAGAAATTAAAACTGACAAGCATAATATAATAATAAATGCAAAATTAATGCACAGAATGGAACGAATCATTTACTCTAACGATTCTCAATGATTAAGTGTAAATATGTGGTTTGCAAACTCTGTGACTGGTCAAGATCCTGTATCATAATGAAATTTGAATCGAAATGAGTATGATTATGCGACGGGATGCATCCATCAAATGACAGAATATTACAACGACAATACATTTGACAGAATCATGGAACGGGAGTAGAAAAACGTAGGTTTTGTTATTACGTTTGAATAATTTAAACAAGTTAATTAAAAATGAAATGTACCTGGCAGCCGAGCAGCTGCAGCGTCCTCCGCAGCTCGACGTGGTACTCGCGCAGGAGCAAGTCCTGGTGGCGAGCGTGCACGTTATCGCTGACGCTGCCCCCGAGGAAGTAGAGCAGGTCGACGGCAGGGGAAGCCTCGTGCGGGAACTGAAACGTAGAGGGGAAGGCTGACTGGAGGGGAAGTTTCTTGAATACTCCTTCCCGGAGAGGTGGTTCAGAGCAACCAGCTACAGATGTCGCTGCAGTGCATCTGGCCGGGAGGTCCTACGTTCGAGCTCCGACGGTGACGGCGACACTAGCCACATAGCTGAGTCGAATTCATACGCTTTCTGGAGGCTGCCCCAATCGCTAGTTTTCCGTGGTTTCTCCGATCGACACCAGGCGAATGCCGGAGCAGTACCTTCCCCAACAGGCCACGGAATCTTTCTTCCGATTCCTTGTCCTATCCTTACCCTCACTGACATACACTAACACTTACAATCCACTTCACTACATAACACGTCGCGAAAGCAGAGTGTGTCCCGGCAGAGGCGGTGGGAGATACCTAGTGGGAGAAACTATCGCATTTGAGTTACACGTTTTTCGGTAATACCTGGTGTACTTTATGTGGCATAGAGACACAAATAATCGTATATAGGTGTACTAGTATACAAGAAGTTACTTTCGAGTAAAATTAAGAATATTTTCACGTACGGGGATTTTAACAAGCGAGCAAGTGTTTGCAAGCAGTGTTTGCTTAAAAATATGGTTCAAGTGTAAACAGGTAACTTAATGTCCATTTTCTTGGAGGTTCCCTTCTTAAGAGCAGATTATGGTAAACTTTTTGATCTTGTTAATTTGTAAGATTTTAACAATCTATCTATTCAAAAACTGTGGAAGTCACGAAATGATAAAAAATAAATTCTAGAATCAACTCAGCATTAATGGAAGAATTACCATAAGTGATTATGTCGAAGTAATGTGACAGGAAACTATTTTTGCTGGTTTCCCCGGGGGAAAAAAATAAGGAACAGTTATTACTCATATTTTTTCTCTTATTGCTATTTCTCATATCTTATATCTCATATTAATTTCTCTTAGTTAGATCTCATTATCTTATAGATGTTTCTCATATTTTGTGCTCAAAATTAAATATAAACACAGAAGTGAAGTTTCATGATATTCACCTGGAAGTCCACAGGCAGGAAATCCGCTACTTCTCCGTCTTCGTATCGAAACATAAGGTTGTTGATCCAAAAGTCTCCGTGGACGAGCACGTTGAAGGCTCCGGGTTTGGGTTCGTTGAGTTTAGTAAATGTTTCCATAGCAACGTCCTGGAAAAGCGATAAACTGCGCTATACTCTACCACCCTGTTCACCAATTCATCTTCCGGATCAATGACCCCCATCTCGATCAGGTGTTAATCCAGTTTCCCTGATTCATTGAGGAAATGCTGAGATGGCCCCTAATTTTGCTTCTGGACACAAATGTAGCTTCACTATCTGCACGTTTTGTTTAACTCTCCTTTTGCTTGTAATGGTAGGAGTAGGGATGGAACTGAGTAGATATTGTGTTGGCAATACAGAGGAATCAAATCTAGAGTTCGTTTGTCGCTACAAATACGTTTTATATAACTCGGGAACGGAAATGTTTACTGTCTACAAATGTTGCAAATTCGCGCTATTTAAATTTTATTGTTATTAGTACTTGTTAAAGTGTTATTCATATTTCAAGTATTTATAGTTAAAATGTTGGGAAGGGGTTCTGGAACTCAAGAAAACGTGCGCAGTTCATTTTTTACCCATATTTTCCATACAGTTTTTTACTGTTTTTTGACTAAATAAATCAAATACATCTTACTAACATATTCTACTTTCCCACCTTCCTTTACAACATTCTCCTCTATTTTCCACTTTGCATACTTTTCTACCTATGGACTTTCAATTGTTTTCGACCCTAAGCTTCCATACTGTTGGAGTTTCACTTTATTTAAATACATTTGGTTTTTACCGGCATGGTTCTTTACAAAGAACCCCACATGTTACAAAATAGGGGGCAGAATTTGAATGTACGTGTTCATAATTGAGACACAAAATTTAGTATTAATAATAGATTCTTATATTTGGCAAAAAGTATTGGAAATAAACAAAAATTATTGGTTTGTATCACCAAAATGCTGTAGCAGTTATCACAGACGTTTCAAAAAGGGTTGTTGGTATTACTCGCGCAACTTTTCTTGAACGATGGATTGGAGAAGTGCGGGTAGAGTGGGGGTATTAGTTACGGAATCGGCCACTAGATTTTATGAAGCAATGTCAATCTCTGGAGAATCAGTCACGGTTTCGCAACTTTCTCAATAATTTACGTTATAATTTTCTCAGGAGTTCGAGATATTTCCTGTGATGAATCTTCACCTGCTTTGGTCATTTCTTTAATTTTTTTGGAGAAAATCATGGACAGAAGTTCTCGTCTTCAACGGAAAATAGTTTCTATTTCGCGCTGTGAAGATGTGTTTGGAATGTTATCAGTGCTCGCTGTGAGCTTTTGTCGTCAACTGTTTATTGTGTCAGAGGGGGAATTTATTTATTTATTTTTTATTTATTTGTATCAAAAACAGTTGAAAACTGTGTATGACGTGTTATGGGGAGAAGTTAATTTGAAGTTACATTTATGTCCAGAAGCAAAACAAGGGACCATCTCAGCATTTGCTCGAGGATCACAGAAACTGGACGAAAACCTGATCGAGATGGGGGTCATTGATCAAGAAGCTTAAGTACAATAATTGTTACAGGTTCTTTACAATTATACAGTCCAATCGATATATAATACATTAAATGTCATTTTAAAAATTAACATTACTTTCCTTTTGGGAAGCAAGGTCATCGTTGAAGAAAAGTTGCGCGAGTAATACCTTGAACCTCTCCAGGCGCGGGGCGAACTGTTCGCAGTCGGGCCAGCCCCTGCAGGCGTCGGCGGTGGCCTGCAGCCCCGAGCGCACGAAGCGGGTGACAGGGGGCGCCATGCTCAGCCACAGGTTGTCCAGCTGGCGCGTAGCTTCCGGCCGCTGCCGCAGGAGCGCGTGAGAGGCGGCGTGGTAGCGCGCCAGGCCGCGCAGCGCTAGCAGGCTGTGCCTCAGGCCCAGGCCGCGCCGCCGGTCTCCCAGGCTGGAACAAAACCATTTTGCGGTAATTTTTTTTTTTTTGTAGTTTGGTATTTTATTTTTCATTGAACATTCGGAATCTTCTTTTTAAATTGACATTTTAAATATGTGGTTATCATTCTTGCAAGTATTTAAAAAAAATATTTTTAAGTGAAGTATTTCTTTGATTGGGGATAGGTGCTGGCTCCAACTCTTTTAGATACTGTTAAATAATGCAGCGCATAAATATTGAAAGACTTAGACATGCAAAAAGTAAACTGAAAACTATGTTGTGAAGCTAACCAGTTTCCATGATCCATTTCCCAGCTTTTGTCCAGTTTCCCTGATTCATTGAGCAAATGCTGAGATTGCCCCTTTTTTGCTTCTGGACGTAAATGTAGCTTCACTATGCGCACGTTTTGTTGAACTCTCCTTTTGCTTGTAATGGTAAGAGTAGAGGTAAGGGCGAGTTGTTATTTTGTTAGCAATGCTGAAAAATCAGACATGCAATTCGTGTACGGATGCAAATAAGTTTTCTATAACTCGGAAACGAAAATGTCTATTTTTCTGAAATATTGCTAATCTTGCGAATTTTTAAACTTATTTTTATTTACTTATGTTTAACGTTTACTCTTTCGTCTAATCTTTCAACTACCTATAGTTAAAATGACGAGAAGGGATTCTGAAACTCAATAGAACATGCGCAAATAATCTTCGCCCCCATCCGTCACATATTTTTACTTTTTTTGATTAAATAAATCTAAATCTAAACCAACATAAAACAGTTTTCAAAGGGAAGTAGTTATTGGCAAATTTTTATTCAGAAGAGCAAGTTATTTATTTTGAATTCGAGTTGATTGTGTAGGATTCCGGCCGAGGTTGAGTGGATTTGTGCAAATGTGAAATAAAAATTGGAGGCGAGGTAATTAATATGGTTGGATACGGGCTCAATTGATAGTTAGTTCTTTATGGAGTTGGTCGTTGATGGCAAACCAAAGAGCGTTGGTGATTATCCTGATCTCTGATCGGTAGTTTTTCGTGGATTCTCCGAACAACACCAGCCGAAGCAGCCACGGACCACGTGTGATCTTTCCTATTCCATTTCTTTTCCTAACCTCAACCCTTACTTCCAATTACATGCACTAACACACACGCCGGAAGGTCAGTCGAGAGCTAAAGCTTGTCCCGGCTGGGGGGGGTGCCCCGCTGGTGGGAGATACCTGGTTGGAGGAAACCCCGTTAGCCGACTGTAGGTCAGCGCCGGATTTCACCATCCTGCGATGACGATCACCACCAGCACATCCCGCGTTAAAACACGCACTACGCTTACGGGAATCGCGACCCTAGCAGTTGACGCGCCCAGAATCTCTCATCAACGCGTTGGCAGCGGGCGTGGACGATCACCACCAGCACACCCCGCGTTAAAACACGCACTACACTTACGGGAATCCCGACCCCAGCAGTTGACGCGCCCGGAATCTCACTCGTCAACGCCCCGCTCGTCAATGTCGCCCGTCGTCGCGTCGGCAGCGGGCAGCGACGGCGTGCGCGCTCTGAGATGCGGCTTACCGGAAGCCTTGCGGGCCGAGGTCCTCCATGACGATGAACTGCACGGGGCTGGAGCCGTGGTGGTGGCAGCGGGGCCCCAGGCGCGGGCGCGAGCCGGGAAAGGCTTCCTCCAGCATGGCCTGCACCAACGCGGTTTAGTAATAAAAACAATAATGACAATAATAACAATACTAACATTACTAACAATAAAAAAAAAACCATAAAAAAAAAATAAAACAACCAATAACAACAATAACAACAATATACACAATCACAACAATACAATAACAACAAATAACAACAATAACAACAACTAACAACAATCACAACAATAACAACAATAACAACAATAAACATACACAATAACAACAATAAAAACATAACAACAACAACAATAACAACAATAACAACAATAACAACAATAACAACAATAACAACAATAACACAATACCAACAATAACAACAATAACAACAAATAACAACAATAACAAAAATACAACAATAAAAACAATAACAACAACAATAACAACAACAATAACACAACAATAACAAACAATAAAACAACAATAACCAACAAAACAAACAATAACAACAATACAATCAAACAATAACAACAACATAACAACAACAATAACAACAACAATAACAACAATAATAATAACAACAACACAACCTAAAGGAAACGTAGGCCGAGAAAATTACTAAGTTTGAAGATCTTGCTCTGGAAATAAAACAAACTACATGGAAAACTACAGAGTGTAACATTACATCCACGGGCACTACGTGGAAACTGCAGAGTGTAACAATATATTCACTTGCCACTTCGACTGAAGGTGGTGCAACAAACAGTTTCACGAAAAAAAACTGAAAAAAAGGGGATTACCTCAACGAATTCTAAATTACGGGCAGAATGCAGTGATCCTGCAAATATGTCATATAGTTCGCAAGTTTTTGAACAAATGAGGCTCCCATATGGGTCTTGGGGGTCAGGGTGGAATCTCTTTCCCCAGGGACCGAGCTCTTTCCTTAACGTGGTAGAAATGGGCAAATTGAACACAGCACAAGCTGCTGAGAAATAATAATGATGATGATGATAATAATAATAATAATAATAATAATAATAATAATAATAATAATAATAATAATAATAACAACAATATGTTTCTCAATGTTTGTGTGGATGTCTGTTTAATCATCATTATTTCATCCCATCCCCCAGGGCTTACAACTTAAGGTTCACCTACCCCGAAAATCATGACTGAGCCCCGGTGGGATGCAGGTGTATGACTGAACCCCATGTTGGCCGATTCGCGAAACAAACATACACACAAAAGAAGAGAAAGAGAAAAAGAATTTGAACAGACATACATAAGAGTTTTGGTATGAACTCTAAAAATGCCTAACAATCAATTTAGGGTTTTCTTGGTTGTAAATACAATACTCTTGACGCTCAGATTTTAATTTATTCCCACACCCTCTGTTAGACTATCCCTTAGCTATCTGAACATTACTACGACTTTGCAATGAAAATTCGTTCAGTTACAAGTATAATTATGTTGTACTTTGATTTCTCAAAATCGACGTAATCGAACAACAGTAGATCATGGTGTTTTGCAGAGTAAGATTATGTAAATAAGATCTTTGAAGTGGCCTTCAATGTAATTCTATATCCCTCACTTGCGTTTTCTCTGATAATGCAATTACTTACACACTTATGTAATTGTTTCTGCAATATCCCCCTTTTTAGAGCCTAAAAATCGAAATGCAAAAGAATTGTCAATTTTTCAGTTTGAAATAAATACGAGAAGAGAATTTTTTGTGGAGGCGACATCAACGTAATTATCTGAACGTAAGTTGTAAAAATAAAAATAAAAAACTAAAAAAACAACAACATAAATTGAGCAAAATAATCGAATTCACTGTCGATAACATAAATGTTTACGTTACTATGTTTTCTTTTGGAATTTTAAAGTTTTTCTTTCATCTAGTCTGGGGCTATAATTTACCTAAAATATGACAGTAATATTCAATGTGTTTATTGGTTTCGACTTATAATCAATGAAATGTGTCTTAAACGGCCACCATTGGTTTATACATAAGCGGACGTTAATTGAAGTGACCTCGTTATTAAGGTTATGAAGCTGCTGTCAGGGTAAATGAAATCTAATAATGCTAATTGCTATGTAATAAAGAATGTTCTTTTTACCAATTTCGTTAATAAAAATGACAAAATACAATTTAAACATGGTGTTAGGATTATTTGCTTCCTCTCGGCTAATATCAAAACACACACACACGTACTCCATAATTCATTAAGAGATTGTCACAGAAGTGAAGCACGAGTGAAACAAACCATAGGAATGTTGTTAAATGAGAAAGTGTCCATGTTGTTCTTTCATTTAGAGACGTCAATTAAAAATGATCTCCTATTATTTGAAAAAGAAATTAATCCCTCTGAGAAATCTAGTCGGTTTGATATCGTTCAAAGTAATCTGGCAGTGCATTACGGCGCATGAAGATATTAAAAAAGTAGAATTTCTTACCATTTCTCCGCGTAGAAACCTATAATAAGAATTCATTTTATACCATAATATTTATTACAATACGGTTCAAATTTGCATGAGGTAACCGGTTAATAGAGATCCCCAAAATGTGCCCGGGCTTTTTTCCGCTTATATGAGAGGCCGTTGAAACGAGGGAAGTTTTACTCATGTATTATGGAAAAATTAAACAGTTCTACAGAAAAACTCTGTTAATGGAGGTTAGCGTCTAATGTGATAGCCATTTTAACAGGGTTCAATGAATATACATCTATTTATTTAATATTCAAATTGATTTTTGGTTTTAATTTTGATAAACTTATTTAAAGCAGTTGTACCTCCAGTTGCGGGAGCACTTCCGTCAGCATAATGGTCTCGCGAACGAAGCTTCTCGATTCTTCTGTTTGCCAGGGTTCAGGCCCTTTCACGATCAGAGAGCGTTCGCCTCGGTCCGTTAGTGTGGCTTTCACCCGGTAGATGGTGCTGGCGTAGTTGTCGCCCTTGGAGGTGGCGCAACCAACTGAGATGGCGGAAACCTGAGCGTTCTCTTCTCCACTGTTGCGGAGAGCCTGTTGAATTAAAGCTACGTCTATCCAAGATGGCGGTGCTCTAGGGTCTTTGGACTTCTTGGTGTCGGCCATGTCTTAGTCGGTTGGGTTCTGCGCTGATTCTGCAAACAGAGGGAAGGAAAAATTATTGAAATTATCGTAATACCAGGAGTTGACTAAGACTCGACTAAAAATCACTGCAGTGCCTCTGATCGGGAGGTTCTAGGTTCTAGGTGGGAGGACTTTCGGCACTAAGTCGAATTCAGTCGCTGTCTGGAGGAGAATTCTAGCGACCGGCTGCTCTGATCGGTAGTTTTCCGTGGTTTCTACAATCAACACCAGGCGAATGCGGGAGCAGAACCTTACCAAACGGGCCGTGGAAGCCGAGCTAGTGCGAATTCAGCCACTGTCTGGAGGAGAATTCTAGCGGCCGGTTGCTCTGATCGGTAGTTTTCCGAGATGTCTCAGGCGACTCCCGGAGCAGTTACTAACTCCCTAACAAAAGGGCCATGGACCGCACGCGATCTTTTCTTCTTGTCCAAACTCCCCTTTCACTTACATGAATTACACTATCGAGAGTCCAGTCGAGCAGCACTCATCGAGAAACCAGTCGGGAGCTTTGAGCTTGCCCCAGCTGATAGGAGAGGCGGGAGATACCTGGTAGGTGAAAAACCCTCGACCTGTAAGTCGAGGCCGGATCTCAACCACACGCGGAGGTAAATCACAGTCATCTTCCGCGATAAAATATAGGACGTTTGTTGTGTACGCCATAGCGGACAGCATTAACGACCTTCTGCGCATGCGCAATGCACGAATGTGATACAAACTTGAACTGCGCATGCGCAGATATTCGAGGGTGCGCAACCTCCCTATTCATCAACACTCACGGACAATTTCATAGCAGATGACGTGACAGGGAATATCAATGAATCAATCAATTAATCAATCAATGAAACCGAAGTGATTGATTTGCGAGTAATGTCATTACGAGTGATTTAGTAACTGCTTCAACAAAGGGGACATTTGTCTATTTTATTGTTTGAATGGTTAAACATGTTTAAAAAGAGTAAAGAACGAACAAAAATTGTAGTACCGATAATTCAAAATATGTCATGTATACACATAGATACATAAATATATGCAAATATATATTTCTGTTTTTGTATAGGTAAAACGAAATTGTCTTCCACAAAAAAAGTATTTACACTAAATGCAGATAACTCATACACGTTTCAAGTTATTTCCCTGATCTTCAGTGCTTCCCAAGGAACGTGATACAAAATATGGCATTTTAATTTGTACAGTAACCAGCATCTTATTGTAGCGGGCGCCGGCTAGTGTACAAATTTAATAGCAATCTTTTCTACAACGTTAATGCGCTGAAGATAAGGTACATTCCTTGAAAAAATGTATGCGTGATCTATGATTGGAGTAAATACATTTTTACTTTCCCGCTACGAAGTAGAGAGAAAGTTATGTAATGCTGCCCGAAAAACTCTTACTACAGGTCCCTGATAACGAAAAAGTGGATAAATTCAGTTGTAAAATTTAGGAAACATAATCCTCTAACACGTGGTGCAGCCAGAATCCATGTTTTGTGGGGCCTTGATACCAAAAAATCGAATGACGGCCAAACATACCAGCCTGTGAACAACGCTAGCGTCTAAACGAATTTCGATTTTCTCCAAAATTGAAATTCTCCAGTAGATCTGGTTGATGTCGTGTTCCCTTGAATAAGAAACCGATATTTTAATTTAGGGGGTACTTTACAGGAAGTCCCTGGGACATTTAAGATATTTTTAAAAAAATGGCTCAATCGTTTCTTATTAAATTTTGTTGATGGATAGTGTGAAGGATGTTTAAGAGAATTGTGCAGGTCTCATGTTTGATAAAAAAACCTGATTTGCGAGAAAGAGTTGAAATTGCGAAAGTTCAAAAATATTTCGAAGTCTTCCTACAACTTAAGTATTAAATAAACATTTTTCCCTCAATCGAATTTGTTCCTTAAAGATATATTTTGAAATGATGATATGCACACTTTTCCAAAACTTTGAGTACTATTCGGGTTATTTTGCGTGAAAATAGGGCGAGAAAGTATGTGTTGTTTTAGCACAACTAGTTTATATCTAAATAAGCGTATGAGATTAGAACAGTTATTTTGAAATCACGATCACTCCAATTTTATTTAAATAGTTTAGTGTTATTTCGATTTTGGTAACGAAATTGCATTGTTGTCAACATCAACACTGGGTTTGATAAACGGGTACTTGTTTCTTTAATATAGCGATTATCATTAAAATTATTACTACAATTATTACTATTATTAAATAGTAATTATTATTATTATTATTATTATTATTATTTATTACTATTATTATTAAAACAATTTACAGCAAACCCTTATTTATAAAAGGAGAAATTCAAGATGTATAAAATGATAACAAGGTTGTGAATTATAACACGAACCTTCGTATGATTCATCTACCTCCAGAAGAAACGCTCCTCCAAACGAATGATATTACCTGATATTAAAGGTTTATGAATCCCTGCACTTTACTCACTACAGATATTCCAACGGTGAAGGTTGTGGCTGCTCACGTCATCACATGAATGGAAGCACACGTCATTCACTGCAAGAAGAGTTACGGTAACACAAGCCGATACACTCATACGTTTGCAGCTAGTCTTATGTTACATCGTGGGCCGCGCGACAAACACTGGTCTTCCTACCTCAGAGTGGCCTTACACAACGTTCCGATGTGATACTCCGCCATTGCTGTGCATCTGTCGCGTGATTGTCTCAAGTGTTATTCGTTTATTTTGCGAGAAGGTTACGCCGTCTTCACTATGATGACAGAAGGCAGCGAATCGCTGAATTGAAGTTGATTGTACACAACGCACAGCTGCTCGCTGAATTCCGAAGCCCGGGAGAGAGAAGGGATAGATTTACCACAGCCTCACGCCACAGACGCTCGTGTAATGAACGCATCGTACGACACGGGCCTCGTAACGGCTGCGGGAGCTCAGCGACAACACATCTGCAGCTTCGTTGACCGGCCGGTTTTGTGGAGTTCGAGATCTGACGGTGTCGGATTTTTGCTAAATAGCTTGGTCGAATTTAGAGTCTATCAGGAGGAGAATTCCAGAGATCTGATCGGCCGATTAGTTCAGTGTTGTGTTTTGTTTTGTTTTTTTCGGTTTTTGCGATCGATTCCAGGCAAATGTGGGAGCACAATCCTAATAAACGGGCCACGGGGACGCGCGCGCTGATCTTTCCTTCTTTTACTTTCTCTCTCATCAACCCTTATTTACACACACAAGCCACACACACATACGTGCGTGCTTACACTACTACTCATATAGGAAGACGCAGTTGGAAACTTAAAGTTTAGCCGACAAGATCAATTTTTGCAAACTTTTGTAAATCTTTGGAATAGATGTAAAGTTCGTATTTTGTATATACTACAAAATGTTAACAGACTTACAGATAAACTTAAATTCGAATTAAAGCACAGCACAACTTCTCGTGAATAGGAAAACTCCACAGAGCATCTGGTGCGACTAAATTCTAATGACAAGACAATTCTACTCCTTCCTGTTTCCCAGTGTTTCTTTTACATGTATACTTATTTTCAATACAATACACCGAAATTAGGTTTTTTCTCGGATTTGGGATGTAATCGGGGGGTGTTTTTGAAAGCATTCGCCTTTCGCCGAGGTCTTTAATTTCCATGTAATTCAGAAACTATTAAGATTGAGCGGACTGTGGTTTGCTGCATTCAATTTTCTCGTATCTTGTTCTAACTTGTATATTATTTTAATAAAATACGCACGAATTAGTTTTTCTCGATTTTTGCACGTAATGGGAGGGTGTTTTGAACTTTCGCATTTCGCCGAAGGTCTTATTTCCCATGTAGACTCAGAACTATTAAGTTTGAGGCGGAATTGTGGTTTGCCTGCATTCAATTTCTCGTCCTTGTTCTACCTTGTTACTTATTTTTAATTAAAAATACGCGAAATTAGTTTTTTCTCGATTTTGGCACGTATATGGGGGGGTGTTTTGAGACTTTCGCATTCGGGCCGAATGTTTTTATTTTCCATGTAACTCAGAACTATAAGTTTGAGCGGGAATAGTGGTTTGCTGGCTTCAAATTTCTGTATCTTGTTCTACTTGTATACTTATTTTTATACAATACGAGAAATTAGTTTTTTTCTCGATTTAGCACGTATGGGGGGTGTTTTGAACTTTCCGCATTTGCGAAGGTCTTATTTCCATGTAACTCGAAACTAATACGTTTGAGCGGAATGTGGTTTGCTGCATTCAATTTCTCGTATCTGTTCTACTTGTATCTTATTTTTAATGACACATTCGACGAAATTAGTTTTTTTTCTTCGATTTTTTGGCACGTAATGGGGGGTGTTTTGAACTTTTCGATTCGCAGAGGTCTTATTTCCATGTAAACTCAAGAAACTATAAGTTTTGAGCGGATTGGTAATGGGGGGGTGTTTTGAACTTTTTGCATTTTGAGAAGTCTTATTTTCATGTAACTCAGAACTATAAGTTTGAGCGAATGTAAGTTTGCTGGCATTCAATTTCTCGTATCTTTGTTCTACTTGTATACTTATTTTTTAACACATTCGACGAAATTAGTTTTTTCTCGATTTTGCGCACGTAATGGGGGGTGTTTTGAACTTCTCCATTTCGCCGAAGGTCTTATTTCCTGTAACTTCAGAAACTATAAGTTTTGAGCGGAATGAGGTTTTGCTGCATTCAATTCTCGTATCTTATTCTACTTGTATATCTTATTTTTAATAAAATACGACGAAATTTATTTTTTTCTCGATTTTGGGCACGTAATGGGGGGGGTGTTTTGAACTTTCGCATTTCGCGAAAGGTTTTATTTCCATGTAACTCAGAAACTATAAGTTTGAAGCGGAATATGGGTTTGCTGGCATTCAATTCTCGATTCTTGTTCTACTTGTTATCTTATTTTTAAATACACTTGACGAAATTAGTTTTTCTCGATTTTGGCACGTATGGGGGGGTGTTTTTGAACTTTTCGCATTTCGCCGAAGGTCTTTTTCCCATGTAATCTCAGAAACTATAAGTTTGAGCGGATTGTAATGGGGGGGGTGTTTTGACTTTTTCGCATTTCGCAGAACGTCTTATTCTCATGTAACTCGAGAAACTATAAGTTTGAGCGAATGTAAGTTTTTGCTTGCATTCAATTTCCTCGTAAATTCTTGTTCTACTTGTAATACTTATTTTTAATCCAATTTCGACGAAATTTAGTTTTTTCTCGCCATTTGGCACGTAATGGGGGGGTGTTTGAACTTTCGCATTTCGCCGAAGGTCTTATTTCCCATGTAACCTCAGAAAACTATAAGTTTGAGCGGAATTGTGGTTTGCTGCATTCAATTTCTCGATCTTTGTTCTACTTGTTATAACTTATTTTTAATATAATACGACGAAATTAAAGTTTTTTCTCGATTTTGGAACGTAATGGGGGGGTGTTTTTTGGGGGAACTTGCGCATTTCGCCGAATTCCTTATTGTCCCATCGTAACTCAGAAAACTATAAGTTTGAGCGGAATGAGGTTTGGCTGCATTCAATTTTTGTATCTTATTCTACTTGTATACTTATTTTTTCATAAAATAACGCACGAATTCGTTTTTTTCCTCGATTTTGGCACTAATGGGGGGTGTTTTGAACTTTCGCATTTCGGCCGAAGGTCTTATTTCCCCATGTAACTCAGAAACTATAAGTTTGAGCGGAATGTGGTTTGCCTGCCTTCAATTTCTTCGTATCCTTGTTCACTTGTATACCTTATTTTTAATCAATTCGACCGAAATTAGTTTTTTCTCGCTTTTGGCACGTAATCGGGGGGGGTGTTTTTTTGAACTTTTTTCGGCATTTCGCCGAAGGTCTTATTCCCATGTAACTCAGAAACTATAGATTTGAAGCGGAATGTGTTTGCTGCATGCAATTTCTCGTATATTATTCTACTTGTATACTTATTTTTTAATACAATATCGACGAAATTAGTTTTTTCCGAATTTTAGCACGTAAATGGGGTGTGTTTTTGAACTTTCGCATTTCGCCGAAGGTCTTATTTCCCATGTAACTCAGGAATATAAGTTTGAGCGGAATGTAGTTTTGCTTGCATTCAATTACTGCGTCTCTTGTTCTACTTGTATACATATTTTTATATCAATTCGACGAAATTCAGTTTTTTTCTCGATTTTGGCACGTAATGGGGGGGTGTTTTGAACTTATCGCATTCGCCGAAGGTCTTATTTCCATCGTAACCAGAAACTATAGTTTGAGCGGAAAATGTGGTTTGCTGGCATTCAATTTCTACGTATCTTTGTTTCTACTTGTATACTTATATTTTAAATAAAATACGACGAAATTAGTTTTTTTCTCGATTTTAAGCACGTTGTGGGGGGGTGTTTTGAAACTTTCGCATTTGGCCGAAGGTTTATTTTCCCATGTAAACTCAGAAACTATAAGTTTGAGCGGATTGTACTGGGGGGGTGTTTTTGAACTTTCGCTATTCGCCGAGGTTTATTTCCCATGTAAAAATCAGAAACTAATAAAGTTTGAGCGGAATGTGGTTGCTGGCATTCAATTTCTCGTATCCTTATTCTACTTGTATACTTATTTTTAATACAATACGACGAAATTATAGTTTTTTTTCTCGATTTTAGCACGTAATGGGGGGGTGTTTTGATACTTTCGCATTTCGCCGAAGGTCTTATTCGCATGAACTCAGGATTATAAGTTTGGAGCGGAATTGTAGTTTGCTGCATTCAATTTCTCGTATCTTGTTCTACTTGTATACATATTTTTAATACAATCGACGAAAATTAGTTTTTTCTCGATTTGGCCACGTATGGGGGGTGTTTTGAACTTTCGGCATTTAGCCGAAGGTCTTATTTTCCCATGTACTCAGAAACTATAAGTTTGAGCGGATTGTGGTTTTTGCCTGCATTCAATTTCTCGTATTTTGGTTCTACCTTGTATACTTATTTTTTACTAAAATACTGACGAATTAGTTTTTTTCTCGATTTTAGCACGTATTGGGGGGGTGTTTTGAAGACTTTTCGGCATTTCGCCGAAGGTCTTATTTCCCATGTAACTCAGAAACTATTAGTTTGAGCGGATTGTAATGGGGGGGTGTTTTGACTTTTGCATTTCGCAGAACGTCTTATTTCTCATGTAACTCAGAAACTTAAGTTTGAAGCGGAATGTAGTTTGCTGCATTTCAATTTCTCGTATCTTGTTCTATCTTGTTATAGCTTATTTTTACTACACTTCGACGAAATTGAGTTTTTTCTTCGATTTGGCACGTATGGGGTGGGGTGTTTTTGAACCTTTTCGCATTTCGCCGAATGTCTTAATTGTTCCGCATGTAACTCAGAACTATATCTCTCTCAACAAAAAAAAAAAAAAAGAAAGACAAACCAGTAAAAGAAGATTAAAACAGGATAA
>BOPP01000163.1:2137086-2184138 GCA_017312745.1 Gryllus bimaculatus
ATTTTTCATATGTCCAGAGAAGAGTAAATATATATTTAAAGCATTTAAACAAATATTTAAATTGTAAATTTTGCAGATGAATTTGTATTTCTTTAATTTTCAGTGTAATGAAAGTGAAAATTCATTATTAATATCGAGTATTTCTTTGCAAATGATATCCACTAAATAAAATTTTAATTTCAAAATTTACAAATTGTATGGAAACCTTGTAGTTTTTGTGGTATTTTTGCGTGAATTACTTGGAATTATTATTGTAAATCGTCAATTTTTTCAATTTAGGATTTCTTGTGCTTTTTTGCTCCAATATGGCACAATACATCAAAAGCGACAATTGCATTTTCCGCAACAGTACATTTCTAACTTCTTAGAATAACTTATCACTGTTGGTCAATGTTTCTTGATTATCGAAAGTGGCTTGGGATTGTGGAATTTGAGTTGATGCATTCGTTTTTAAAGATTGACTTTATACACCTAATTCACTACGATTGGTAATGGTTGATGATGACCATTTGTGTTTCCTGATAGTGGTTATAATGGTTGTAATTTTGGAATTGTAATATTTCGTTACATTAGACTGAGAGAATTCATCCTTGCAGCACTAGAAGTTTGGAATCATATAAGATCTTTTTGAAGTCAAAATAATTTTCCGTACTTTTACCTCCTGAAGAGATAAAATGCCACAGTATATTGTTTAGTAATAAATTACTTTCTACTTTATACTAGATGGTGAATAAGTTGTTGTTTTTTTCTTTGAATGATTTTTCTCTTTCTTTACTTTCTACTGTCAGAAGTTTTCGGCTTCATTTAGGCGAATAGGTAATATATTAATATTGTTTAGTACTTTAAAAATCATGAAGTTTTTAATAATGTTATTGGATATTTTATTGGCAAATAAATATGTTTAGTACATTCATTCTTTTTCTTATAACAGGGCGTGGATTGATTATTAAATTACTAAAAAAGTTTATAAGACATTTACGAAGTCGTCATGGATGTTTGTATTTGTTCTTAGTCATTGACCTCCCGTAAAGGGCATTTGGCCTCGGCGCCGTTAGAATCCATCGTTCCTAGTCGATCACCCAACCAGAAACCCGCCTTGTCTGGATTTGCTTAACACTTGTGACGTCACATAGTTAAGGGAGGCTCGGGTCAGTGAAACGGCCCGCGGTCAGTAAAACCTTACCAGCATTCCGACCGAGGGAAACCACGAAAATCCCGGTCAGGATGGCTGGCTCGGGGATTTAACCAGGTCCTCCTGAACAGCAAGTGAGCGCGCTACTCCCTGAACGAATTTGATCGGCTTTGTGGGTTTACTTAAGTTTAATTTATTGCAATTTTCCAATTTACCCATTCACCAAAATAAGAAACATGTGCGTATTCCCACATTAGCGTGTTTGTGCAACACAGACACAGTTCACAATCACAGAAACAACACGAATTCGTAAAAAAAAAGTGGAATCTATCACTACAAATAGATCACTCAACTAATACATTCACCGAAAACGAACAAAAATTAATTTCATTTTATTTTACGACAAAACACGTCTGAATTTACAATTGGTCTCCACACGAAAACAAAACTTGCACGAAACTAGTATACCGCTGTCGTTTTAATGGCTCTACCCTAATTACACGCATGTTGCAAGCACCAGAAAGTCACAGGCACATCACTGTCATGGCGGCTTTGTTCGCAGCATTCTGTAACAAACAGAATGAGCGAATGAGCTACCAACGTCCAGAACCCGCTATCAACGAGAAGGGCAGATACGCCGCTTGCGAACGAATCTTTCGGAACGAGTCCTGGAAAGTATCCAACGCGAATGGATCCGGGTTGTTGCAAGCGATGACTCGGACGGACCAGATGAAACTATTTTGCCGCCGAGTGTAACGTTCTCCGCGTATAAATAGCGTAATCTCTTGTGTGAGATACGTAGTCACTAGGGGGGAAGTACAGTTGAGTAATCACTATTGTCTGACTGGAGAGTGGTTAGCTGGGATTCTCTGTATGCATTTAAATTATGTTCGATGTTTCAAAACTCACAGTTCCCGAATAACAATAATGAATGGTAAAAGAGAGTAAAAGAAGATTTTGTTTGCTAGTGAGATACTTTAAAATTCTTGGAAAAATGCATTTTGTAGTAAAAAATAGCCCCAGTTAGAATTTAAGTTGTAGACATACTACGACGACAAAACGTTTTTATTAGTGTATCTCTTAATTTAATTCATTATCGTTATCACTTATCTTGAATTGAAGACCATAAAATAGCAAACAAAGCCTACATATCAGAGGGTGCTCCTCTTTTATTACCTTACATGGGAATGCACAAAAATGTTATTTTTTTAATTAGTAGATATCGACACTTTGAACTACATCGAAATATTTGATCAATATTTAAAACATCGATTTTTCTACAAAAACATGGAGGTTTTAAAAACAATCAACATGAATGTCGCATCCCTTGACGTTACCTGCATCCCGCCTATTAGGCCCCAAGCTGCCTGGCAGCTGCCCGTCGCTTTCCTAATCGACTGCTCCGCTAATCCCTTTCCCTCCCCTGACTTTTTGTCTTGACCAAAGCGGTGTCCGGCGGTGCCCCTTTTGTTGCACAGACAGCCACAACCTGTCCCTTCAGCTACCGGAGCGACGAGGTGAACTTCGGAAGGCAAGCACCAGTCTATAATACAATGGGAGGTTTACCCTACGTTCATTTCTTCTCAGGGTGTGGAGATTACTGCAGGCAGAAGCTTATTTTGAAGTGGTCTGTTGTTCAGGTATATTTTTCGCAAATGAGAAAAAACTGTCTACCTGTTCTGCTGTTCGACCTTAAAGCGAACTGCTATAAATATAAATTATTTATGTAACAAAGATTAATTGACATTCTTATAATTTATATTCTAATCATCGTACGTTTTAAGTGATATAAACTAGTATGACAGCCAGTTCGGAATAAAAACGTCTAGAAATTACTGTAATGGAGAGAATGTTGCAAAAAAGCGCTGTTTACTTTTGTGGGTGTATTTGGGGGGGGGGTTATGGTTAAGAGAGGTTTTGAGTGCAAAGTGTTTTGACTAACCGTGTGTCCGCATTCTCCTCGATTGCCGACTAAAGACAACAATTTTTGATAATTAATATTTTGAACACACTCCTTTGAAATAAATGTTATGGAAAGAAAATGAGGCATGTTTTTTACACAGTTCATTTTCTAACTCACAATGCATTGCTCCAAAATTTTGGGATAAGTTATTTTACGAAAACTTACTCAACAACTGGGTTAATTTTAAGTCATTTTATCGGCCATTTTCCTCTCGTTTAACGTCATTTCCATTGAAAATGATTGGTCATCAGAATGCGGCGCCCCGGTGATGACGAACGCCCATTTCGAGACCGTCTCCTGTTCGCCCACACACACAAATATATCATATACATTTTGAGCTTGATTTTCTTTTTTTTTTTTTTTTTTTTTTTTTTAGACATAGTGGACTTTAGGTAAAAAAAATAGGGCACGAAGTTAAGATATAAAGAGATTAATTTTATCTGTCATTTTCCTCTCGTTTAACGTCATTTGTGGTCAATTTTTGGGGTCATCGGAATGCGGCGCCCCATCGATGGCGAACGCCCATTTGGAGAGCGTTTCCTGTTCGGGGCCTGCCCGCCCGTGCTGAGGCAAACCGAACGCGCGCCCGCGTTGCGCAATGGGCGAAGGGGCGAAGCGATGCATATGAATCGCATGACGCCCGGGCGGCGCCGCCAGGGGAAGCGACGTCCCGCGGAGGAGGTGTGGAAACGGGGTCAACTCCCGCCTCATGAATTTATTCATTTACTTATTTTTTTATTTGCATATTTATTCATTTTACTTCATTTATTTATTCACTTTTTTTTACTTCATTTATTTATTCACTTATTTGTTTTTTATTTTAATTAATTTATTTATTCACTTTTTTAAATTTATTTTTTATTTAATTTAATATCTTAATATTTTAGTGTGAGACTGAATAAAAGGAATTATTTCAGAAAATGTTGAAAGATTTTAAAAATAAATATCAACATTACGTAACACTAAACTATGACCTCCCCTTCCTCTACGTAACGCCGCTTCGAACCCCCTCCCCCACTTTAGTGTTACGTAATTTATGGGAGCTCCTGAATGTACTTTTGCATTGTGATGGATTGCAACTTCTACGGCGCCGATCCGGTGGCCGAGATCGCTAAGGCGGTA
Organism: Gryllus bimaculatus; assembly: GCA_017312745.1. NCBI lineage: Eukaryota > Metazoa > Arthropoda > Insecta > Orthoptera > Gryllidae > Gryllus > Gryllus bimaculatus. The sequence continues at coordinate 2,141,304 of BOPP01000163.1, forward strand.
GACCGATGGATCGCGGGTTTGAGTCCCGCCTCGGTCAGTTTGTATTATGCTCGTCATTTCACGCCCTTTCAGCATCATATCGTGTCATCCTCACAGTTACAATACCGTTTCATATAGTAAGTAATAGTGGTTGAGTAGTAAATAACCTAGAAGTTGATGTACCTTAAATTTAAATTTTAAAAAAAATTTAAAAAACGGCAGGGTGAGTTCTCCTAATCGAGACCCATCCAGCTCGGGTTTGAAACGCACTGCTGAGCGAAGCTTCTTTGAATGCCGCTCGCCAGACTAGATTTAGCTGCTCTTGTGTCACGCATGAGGCATCAACGGTGCCCCTACTCACATGATTCATACAAAATAGAGTAATGTGTTGTTTTTGTTTTTGTTTATGTTTTGTTACAAACCAAACCAAGCTAAGGCGCATGATGTGCGAATACAACAGTAAAATAAGATACGCAAGCTGAAATTGAGTTCATGTCCTCAACTGTAGTGATTTTCAAAATATTATTACAAAATATTATACTACTTTTAGTATTAATAATATTATAACAATAATAAAAGTAATAATAAATATAAGCGATAAGAAAATAAAATATTTTCGCTGCAGAGTGGTTTTCCCGAACAATTCTTCTTTTTGGTTCGAATTCAAGACGTTTCAGGTGAATATATGCACACGCATATACAAAACTTGAAATTCACCTAGATAACTACTTCCATCGAAATAAATGAAATATATTGTTAAACATATTAACATGCACAATTTATAGGTTGAAAACTGCTATTTTTAATCTGTAACAAAATTTGTGCCTATTTCACGATTAACAGCAAAAGTGAAAAATAATTCCACGCGATCTCTCGAACCCTGAAAATTGAGAACGTAAACGTGTCTTTGACGTTAACTTTAGAAATCAAGATACATGCATTCACCCTCAGGTCTGCGATGCATTTAAAATGTTTCTTTCTTGAGTTCGAAATTCAATGTTTTGATAACAATGCAATAAATAGCATGCTTTTCTTTGAAGTGTAATTTTATTTCAAACTTTCCCTTCACTAACATGAATTTATGAAACAATTGTTAATAGATATGTTCATTTTTTTATCTTCACTAATTTGCATTTATCTGACTGTGTATATTTTTTTAAAAATTCAATGAAAAATATGCTCATTCTCAAGCAATATCCGTCCAATAGAAACTATAAGCCAGGTACAAATTATATTGGAAATATAATTAATTTTTTTCACTCACTTTCAAGTAATTAATAACTTCACTTTTCTGTTTCACACAAATAACTTAATTATATAAAGGTGTTCTTAACGTGTACATCCTTTAATTTTATTCGCATTTTAACAAATCATGTAATGTGTAGATATGTGTGCGGTATCACGGCACAAACATTGTTATACAAGGACGAAGATTCATTTAACACTCGTCAAACCCCGAGTATCTGGGAGGTCTAGGACCTCATGAACTTTGTCACTAGATGATAAAATATCGGAAACCCGTCGTAAAAAGTTGAACCTCATTAACCTTCGGAATAATTATTTCACTTTCCTATTCACACTTCCGTGAGTTTAGCTTAAACTGACAATGAGAAGAGATAATTCATTTTTTCTGAAACCAATGTCATAAATAATGTGAACAGGTTTTAAAAAATGTGTATTCTCATTACAATAGTGTACGAAAAATTCAGAAAACAGATGGGCATGACAGAAAAAGCACAAAAGGCAAAAAACAGCAAAAAAAGAAGAAAGGTTAATCAAAATTAGAAAAAAATTTCTCTTAGATTTGTAATACAACGAGAGGAAAAAGAAATGATCTTCCACAAACAGAATTTATTAACTTACTATTCGTCAGTTGCGGGATAACACAGACAAATATGTTTCGAAGTATTTTACCTCATTTTCAGGGTCAACAGCATAGAGGAAAACTATAAAAAGTAAAACATAAAATTGTAAAACTAATAAAGATCACAAACACTTTTAAAAAACGTACAAAATATTATTATTTACCCAAGTAGCATGGTCATCATGATTCGCGGTGTGTTTCTCACTCGGTGCCACCGAGTTCGAAATCTGAGAATTAGAGCGGCCGGTAGTGATCGGTAGTTTTCCGTGGTTTCTTGGATCAACATCAGGCGAATGCCGGAGCAGTACCCTAACAAACGGACCACGGACTGAGCGCAATCATTCTTTCTTCTCCATTGACTAATCCTCACTCCTTACTTACAAACACACTTATTGAAATATATTATTATATATTATGAAAGATTTACTTGTTTCTGTATTTTGAGAAGAAATTTAATAATAATTAAACGAACAATAATTTTATTAAGTTGTGCTAATAACAAACATTCATAAATTGGTGAACTTTAGTTCACTGTTATAAAACGAGCGGGATAATGTTGCTGCGAATATCCCTTATTAATAAATCGACTTTCAATGATATTTTGTTTTTGAACGTTATTTACTAACAAATTAAACAGTTTTGTGCTTAAAATCAAGAGTCATAACACTAAAATTAAATATCAAAAGGAAGGAGTATTTCCCGTTTATTATAGACTACAAATATAAATAAAACTGTAAATGTTATCGATCTTGCCAATAACTGAAGATTGTATTTCAATTAAAATAATTTATTAATGTAGATTTTAAAATTTGTTTCCTACAGTTATGTATAAAGATTTGTGATTATAATAAATAATAAACCCTTTCGATATATGATTCACTGAGAAAAATACATCGTTGAATTAACAGTTCAAATAACAATGAAGATCGCCATCTCAGTGATCAAGTAATTAATTAATAACATTCCTTAATAATCAAATAAAATATATACAAAATTGAAAACAATGTGTATAATTGCAACACACTTAAGTTAAAGCATTAATTTAAACAAATAATGGCATGTTTATAATAGGGTCCAAATTTGCCCCCTTCCCCCGCCCCTATAAAAGATCCGAAATCCCGGCTTCGTACATACGTCAGGAGAACGTTCCTCCCCCGTTAGGAAGCGCCACTGAATTGAAGCCACCATGGGAGCACCTGAAGGTCCGCAACTATTGCAAGCCCGCGCATGCGGGAGAACATCTGCCGGCGGCCGGGCGCCACGAACGCGACGCATAGTGAGCGCGCGTATTTCGGGCCAGCGTTGCCACGTCCGCCGCAAGCAAAACCGCCTCGAAAGGTCAAAAATGCCGCCTGTTGCAAATGGCCGCCAAAGTAATTCAAATTTGGCCCCACGCTTTGGTCATCTCGGTTTCGTTACTATTTGAAGGCATTTCAGGAGAAAATATCATACATTTCAAACTTCCAGCATACGAGTTTTAATTCCACCCCCACCCCAAAACAATTGCGAATTCTCTCACAAACAAAACAAATTCATTTGACATGGAAGTTCTTTGCAACGGACCTTCCAAAAGTGACAAGTAGATCGCACTACCTCCTGGGTTAAAAACCAAACCCACCAACCAAAGGTTACCCATTGTCAGATTTCCCGGAATACAATTTTTTCCACGCAAGACGCGATGAGATCGTATAGATTGAGAATCTGGAGGAGCGAGCAGTTTTGTAGCGATAGTGTAGAGAAGCTAAGCAATTCGCGTATCGAGCGCATTGGAAGTTGGCAGCAAGTATTAAACTGCAGTCTTGGTGACCCGCGTTCTGAGGCGCGGCAAGATGCAGAAAGCATGAATGACGTAGAATTCATAAGAAGAACGTTTGTTTTCACCCAGAAAGATGTAACCATGACAATCTCTTTAATTAATACTAAATCATTTTTACAGTAAAGTCTTTCTCAAATATGTGTCATCTTTTCAGAATTTTCTCGTCTGACAAGAACACAGCAAGACAATGCACAGAATTTCTCTCATCGCCGTTTCTGCTAATGCTTTTGCCAGTTATCTAAGCAATATTTCGGAGCTTCAACACCTATGGGCCAAAGGGCAACTTGAATCAACCTACTCGGAAGGGATCAGCAAAGTTCACGATAGTGGTTGTGGAGCGATATAATCGCTTCATCGCGCTGCGTACTATTGACAGAAAGATTAAGTGTTCTTCCTAGCAGAGACTAAACTGATTTTACAACACTCTATTTCTTCAACTTTGCAACACTATTTCTTCGCCTGTTGCTTCGTGGGTGCATGGAAGGTAAGCGGGAGGCCTTTCACAGTTTCACTTCATGAACTGAATCTCCGCCTCTTTCAACCGCCTATAGATGGCTAAAACGTCGCTCTTGATAAATGTAAATATAAAAAACAAATTAAAAAATAAAATCTTTAAAAAATGAAGAAAAAAAATTAGCTGAACTTCCATGGTTGATCACTGACCCATCCATGAAAAGAACCTTTCGCTCGCCAAGCCCTCGTTCTTGGTTTCGGCCAGGGTTGCTACAACCGCGAGGAGAAAATTTGCCACGAAAGGCCCAAAACCAATTTTGCTCAATGGCCAAATCAATGATTTCCAGAATAGTTTTTTTATGCTGGAAAAGAAGTATCTTCACGGTTTCGATTACTAGCGGTGGCGCAACATCGGGCTGTGCCCTATCGACAAAGAGAAAAGAAAAACTCTTCTATCAGAGTGCAAACTGACTCGCCACTTCCTTTATTCGTCTGTTGCTCGCGGGCAGGTATGACAAGAAAACGTCGATGTTTTAAAACGTCGATATTTTCCAACAGAAACACAAGGGAGACCGTGCACACCATAGCGAACAGCATTATCGATCTACTGCACTTGCGCAGATGTACTTAAGTGATGCAAAACTTGAACTGCACGTGCGCAGAAGATCGATAGTGCTTGAACGTTCGAGGATGCACGAACTCCCACATTTCAACATTAATAGTTAATTTTCAATATTTTTTCAGATCGATATTTTTTCAGGATCATCCATGTTTTTTCAAAAAGATTTTCTTTCTCCATGATGTTCTACGTGGTAATAGCAATAAACTGCACTCTGAATCTTGCCTGTATAGAATATTTATTAGAAAATTACGGTGCTTTAGGACAGAAAATCCATTACACTATTTTAATACGTCCCATAACAAAAAAGGGGTAAATGAAAAAAGAAAAAAAGTGGAGAGGGAAAAGGTGGTAAAGGATTAACAAAATCCAGCCCGAATTCCGCCTATTGCGCGGGAAATTCTGCCAATTGGACATAATTCCGCCAAGAGGCTTTTCTCCCCGAGAGACGGGGCGTTTTTCCGCCCAATGTGACATCGCTGGCGCGTGTATTTCGAGACACAGAGTGCGCGGGCGTCGTTATCCAAAGTGACAGCTGCAGCACGCCGATGACGCATCGCCCTGCAGACAGGCACACGCGACTCATCCGCCTTTGCATGTCGGAGCGTGTCACCGCAACAGACTCTTGCCATGGAATTAGCGGGCGTTGATATACTACGGGGTTTACAAGCAACGTTGCCACATTGGGGAATTTCGCCTCCAAAATTAGGGTTTTTGTTTGTTTTGGGGAAAGAATGAAGAGCATGAGGAATTTTTGGGGGAAATTATTTTCATCCGGAGTCTAGATAGTAGCGTTTTTTCTTTAATTTATTTATAGTCACATTCATTAGCGACTTTTGTTACATTTTACTATTACACACATGAACAAGGTTTTAGTACTGTTTCTTATATATAGTTTTAGTACAACAAATTCGTTTTAAAAAGTTCAGAACATCGTACACACTTTCAATGTCGTCCAAATAGTTTATGATGTCCTGAGGCAATCCAGATCTTGCACATTAGTAAGCATTGCACTCTGTTAATATGTGGAAAATAGATATATCAGTTCCACATTTAGGGTATCTGATCACTGGTATTTTTGATATGAAATGAGAGTATGTCAAGTTGGAGTGATTCTTAGTCTGGCCAATATACATTGAATATTGCAGTTCTTGATGTATGGTTCGTGCTCCCAGACATTGTTACGTACCATGTGTAGATTTGACCTTATGTTTTCTCAGATTATGTTCCATTTTTGCCAGATGCATTGATTTATAGCCCTGTTTTGTTCTTCTGCAGTAATTGGTTCTTTTGTACAATCGATTCATTGGGAAATTGCTTTTTTTGTTCCTGAGCCTGCTTTTTCATTTTCTAATATCGCTTGGTGAGCTGGGACCCATTCCAAGACTATTTTAATATTACGTTCTATCAAATGTTGAAGTATTCTTTAATTTTTGTTCCCATGATTCTTTGATGCATATAAAGATGATTTGGAATCAGTGAAAGGATAGTTTTATTCTCTCAGTTATTAAGAATAAAAAAACAACCGACGTTATTCTATCCCATTTTTATGAATAAAAAAAAAATTATGGGCAGGCATAGAGAAAGAAAAATATGAGAAAAACGATGTTAGTATATGTCTTCAAGCATCTCAAATGACGATGTTTGGTTGATTTGAATTATTTGAATTTATGGAAACAGTTCATGACGTTAGTCATTAATTTGGAGAATATATTTCGTTTCAAACTGGGGGAATTTTGTTTTATTGAAGAGGTTATTGAGGTAAAATCCACAGTAGTGGTGGGGAAAGAGATCGCAAGTTCGCGGGTTTAAATTAAATCGAAGCTGTGGACTTGTTGTGTGAAAAATTACTCTTTCCTTCAGATGGGAAGTAAAGCCGGCTGTCCCATGTTACAGACTTATTGCTTGTAAAATACCCTCAAGCCTAAAAGAAGCCTTTGAGCTAAATTTTAATCCCTTGTCTCGCCGAATGAGTGATACCTCTTTTCTCCGCTAGATGGCGAAAGGAGCGTAGCGAAATGTGCTCGGTTAGGCGGGACCTAATTGCCTGCGCGTCGCCAAGTAAAAGGAGGCCGAACGGAAGTTCATTGGGGATTTGAATTCAAACCAGGAGTAGATCTGTGAAATCCAGGCATTGGACATTTTTTAAACTGAAAGATTGCTGACTTCTTGCGTGTTGACATTTTTTGCATACTTCTAATGTTGACTTTTGAAGAATGAGCAGAAACAAGCTGAAAGTTATCTGCCGCTCTACGCAATGTATAATGTGTGGAATGGATGGTAATATACGTCAGAAGTAGTAGTGTCTTGTTAAAAAGCGTCTCATAATTCATAGTTAAAATAATTAAAATAAGAGCCACACTGAATGTCCTTAAGTGAAACGGAATTAACATCTGAATGCTAATTACAAAGGGAATAATGATTTACATAAGTAGAAAACATTGATAAAAGGCGAAAACAATGAGGTACCCGTCAACTGACGAACTGACAAACTAACTTTCATTTCGTATTGAGAGCACTCTCGAGATAACGAGAGAGAGAGAGAGAGAGAGAGAGAGAGAGAGAGAGAGAGAGAGAGAGAGAGAGAGAGAGAACGCCTTTGGAAACCACGTTTGAACCTGCTAAATAATCTAATTTTTGGAGAACAACAAATTTTGAAAATGTTTCTGGGAATTCGTGTAAAATAGCCTCAAACATCAAAATATCCTATTAAAATTTCCAAATCCCCAATTTCTTTCAGATTGATAAGCTAATATCCATTTTGGAGAAAACCAAAAATCCAAAATTGTATAGACACTTGCATTAAGCACAGAGGGAGAGATGGACGAACAGACTACTTGGCCATCCGGTTTATTGATTGATTGATTCATAGTAATTACGGGCGCGTCAACTACTAAGGACATTCTTCCCAAAAACGTAGTTTTGCCCTCAATGGTTTTTTCGGCATCAAGTACCCACAAAACATTGATTCTAGGAACATCACGTGTTAGTGGTTTAATTTACTATATTTAGCATCTGGATTTATCCACTTTTTCGTTACCATGGCCCGGCAATTAGACTTTTTCCGCCGAAAATCCGCCATTTTGCGGCGCACGATTACATAACTTTCTCTTCATACGAAGTACGTGCGAGCAAGTAAACACTTCCATAACTCTTGATTGGCGTGAGCGTTGTTTTCAGTATTTCGAACTCCCGTCCGGCGTCCGCCGGGATCGCCCATGCGTTAAATCGGCACCGTGCGTGCGAGTGCGTGGCGACGCGTGCGTGCATACGTGCGTGCGTGCGCGAGGAGCGAATGAGAGGGTGGTGGTGGTGGTGGTGGCGTCACGTTGCGTCGTTCGGCATATTTTCCCCCTTCTCTTTCTTCTTTCTTTTCCCTTGCCTTTTTTTCTTTCTTTCTTTCTTTTTTCGTTTTTCATTTTTTTTCCTTCTTGTCCGCTGTGCGGAGTGGCGTGGCGCAGCAGGCGAAACGACGCGACGCGCCCGGCACCGCCCCCTGGAGACCTTGAGCCGCTGCACTCGCCGCCGCCGCCGCCGCCGCCGCCGCTTCTGCATCCAGCGGGCGGAGACGCCCGCTCGCGCAGTTCGGTTACATCCACGGCGCACGAAGCGCAGGACACAGATCAAAAAAATTCTCATTTCTTTTCTCTCCCTCTCTCTGTCTCTCTCTCTCTCTTTCTCTTTCTCTCTCTCTCTCCCCCCTTTATCTTTCTCTCAATTTCTCTCCCCCTCTATATCTCTCTCTCAATTTCTCTCCCCCTCTCTCTCTCAATTTCTCTCCCCCTCTATCTCCCTCTCTCTCTCTCTCTCTCTCTCTCTCTCTCTTTATTTTGGCTAATGGAAAAAAGTTGTTTGGGAAGTACTGTATTTTTACTAGAAACAAATATCAAAGGGAGAGTAGGCTTCCGCGGCGGTTACAGTAACTACTTCGCTCTCCGGTTGATTAATTGATTGTTAGTAATTCCGGGCTCGTCAACTGCGAAGATATTATTCCCGTAAATGTAGTGATTTTCCCTCGGGAGGTAGCTGTCGTCTTCCCCCGATGGATGGAGAGATCCAACGCCGACCTACCATCGGCGGTGTTTACCCCAACCAGGTATCTCCCACAAGCGTGTCACTGTGACAAACTAATCTCTCGACAGGTTTTACGGCAGGTCATATAGTGACCACGTTGGGGGGGGGGGGCGTGTCTGCATAGGTGGGCACAATCTCTGGTGAAGAGATGATGTAGACAATAACACGGACCCTGTGTTTGATGGCGGCACTCACGTCGTTAGCTTGAAGGTGGAGGCAGTGAGTAGGCGATGCTAAGTTCCTGTTTGCTTGACCGGTAACCCACCCAGTCGGGCCTATAGCGCGTAGACCTTTGAGCGGGATCGAGACTAAGAGATTCTTCAGGGTGCTCTCAAATCCACATGTAGAAGTCCGACTGATACCACCCGTCAGGTTGCCTAGGATTACTGGCGACACTCACGTGCAGTGGCTGCACGCACTTCACTCTTGGCGGGAGACTCTTTTATTCTAAGCATGTAGACGTGTTCACTCAGAACTGGCATCTGCGACAGGTCGCTATTGATGGACGTTCCAGATCTACAGAATGCAACGTATGTTGCAACGTTTCTGCGTACAACTGGCATCGGATTTTTACTTATGTTTTTATTTCCCTACCGATCGGACCTTGAAGAAAAAAGAAAATAAAAAAAAATAACGTACATTCTAGTAACACCTCCACAATCGAGATATTAATGTCTACAAATAGCGCGTGACTCACCGCAACTGCTGTACCTTACTAGGCTAACAAAGAAGTTAGTTGCGTGAACTACTTCAAACGAAACATACAGAGGCGACCAGAAGGAGGGGGCAGTTGGGGCAATTTTCCCCAGGCCCCGACTTCATTTGGAGCCCCGAATTTTTCTTCTTTCAAAAGAAATGAAAAATATATCTCCAATGCAAATTTAACGCAATAAGTTATTCCTAATATACGAAGAAATAAATCGTGTTTCTGAATTGGGGGAAGGAGGGAAGTTTTTGTTTGAAGTCAGGGCCCAGAGGACCAACTGTCTCAGCCCTCTTGTTTTCTCTGGGCGGCCCTGGAACAACATATTATAACACATGCGTAAACTTGCGATGGGATCTGAGATAAGATGGTACGTCGATTTGGTTTACCCCATTGCACGGGCCTCTGTCAGTCCTCGTAGTACATTGAATCATGCCTCAGCTACACCGCTTTCTTACGACCGGACACGTTATGGCCGTCGTCGAAATCCCATGACGCGCTGATCTACTTGAATAAGACACTTCCATTTTGCAGTTTACGAGGAGATAACTTCCTACCCTTCGTCGGTATAGCTCCACAATAAAACGTTGCCTCTTCTGCCCGCAGTAGTGCTGTGAGATATGAGCGATTAAATTTCGTTTGAAGAGGTGAGACTTACATACCTGCCTCAGAGCACTTCAGATTATTTTCGCGTAGCTTATAAGAAAGCTTAGTTAAAAACGGATGAAAGTAAAAACAAGTAGGGCCTATCAGCCCAAAAATTCACGAAAATAAAAACGTATTTGTTTGACCTGAAAGATTGTTTAACGACGAATTCGTTGCCTCAGCACGCCCTCTAGGCTTCGAGTCACGCTTTGGAGGACCTTCGCCACTGGCTACATAGGTCGAATTCAGCAGCTGTCTGGGGGAGAATTCTATCGGCCGTCTGCTCTGGTCGGTAGTTTTCCATGGTTTCTCCGATCAACACGAGGCGAATGCTGGAGCAGTATCTTAACAAACGGGCCACGGGCCACACTTCATATTTTCTTCCTTCTCCTTGTCGTTTTCTCACAACTGTTTTACACACACTTTACACTTACATGCACTACACTACCACATATGCCTGTATGTTAGAGCTTGTTTCGGCTGAAACGGAGTCTCAATGGGGGAGATATCAGGAGGGAAAAATCCTCCGCAAGCCAACGTGTACATCGGCGCGGATCTCACGGTACTTTCACAAACGAACATCGCCATCTCCAGATATACAACAGACACTGCACGTACGAGACTAATAATCAGAAGCAGCTGACGCTCTCGGAAACATTAAACAATGAATCAACGCAATTAGGACAACAAGGTTGTGGAGCCATTTGGCAACCCTGTCTACCGTGGCTGAGCCACTAAGGCTGTCCCGGGATGGAAAGACGTGACTATCTCACAGCCTATCCCGCTTCAGCCAACCATATGACCTTCCAGCACCTATACGCCTCACAATATTAGCGGGAATTTTAAACCCAACTTGACGTCAAAATTATCACTTTTTTACAAGTCATTCCATCAGACATATGAATCATTTCTTTTAAAAATATTGCATCTTTTATTTCAATTCCACCATCATCGCGTTATTTTTGTCACTTTCAAAATGTTTCTCAGCACTTTCCGCCCTTCATGCAACATGACGGCCAGCGGCCAGCCTGGCGTTTCAAACGACGCGCCCGTGTTGTGGTCACTTGGTTTGCGCTGCGCAGAAAAAGCAAACGTCGGTGCGCCGGACAAACCCACCCATGTCTTTTCATCATGAATAGGTTATAGCCTTTACCTATCTGGATCGCGTTGTGTGAAGTTCTGTTTCTTTGAATCGTTGATTAGTTCATACTATTATTGATGTAATAATCTCTTATATTTTTCATTTATTTTCTATTAATATATTGTTTCATTGATACATTCTATTACTTTAGTTCAATTGTATTATTTATTTTGTAATATTTCTTTCGGTCACGTAGTTAATTACTGTTATTAAAATTTCATTGACACATGGTTGTGTATTATTAAATAGTAATTGCTCGATTCCGGTATCGATACATTCGTAAAATGTTCTCATTTGATTCGATTCCTTAGCGAATCAATTCTTTTCTTTAGATTCGTTTCTAGAATCGACTCCAAACTTCTCGATTCTGGGATCGAATCCAGAATCTATTCTTCTGCGGAAATCGAACGTCCCTAATCATGAATCTTTAGTGCGTCTGTGCCAGCCTTCCCGTCAGCACTATCTATCTTCTGCGCCTGTGCAGATGCACGAAAGTGGTGCGAAACTTGAACGGCGCATGCGCAGAAGATCGACAGTGCTTCAACGCTCGAAGAGGCCTAATCGTCGCAATCGGGTCGAACGCCCTCCCATGTGGCAACGCCGCGTGCGGTGGCTGAGCCTGTGAGGCCGCAGGCCGCGGGCGCGGGCGCGGGGCGCGACCTTCGCTATCTGCCGCCGAGAGGGCGCTGGGGGCGGGAGATAAGGCGCGCGCTTCCGGACGCCACCGCCGCGCCGCGCCGCATCTCGAAGCTTCGGCCTCCGACCGCGCGGACAGCAGAGCAGCGCGGCGCGACGTGGAATTCTGGGCTCGGTCCAGTCACGAACCAGCAGCTCTGATGTGATGGCCGTGCCCCCGACCGGGAGGTCCTACGGTTCCACTCCCCGAGACGGCAGGGTTTACGACAGCTTGTCAGATAGTTCGAATTCAATTACTGTGTAGAGAAGAATTCTAGAGGACCGTTGCTCTGATCCGTACTTTTCCGTGTTTTTTCCGATCAACTCTAGGATAATCACGAGCCACGGACACACATGCCGTATTTTCTTCCTCTTCCTTGTCGTTTTCTCACCCCTTTCTCACACACACTTACATGCACTACAATACCACACATGACGGGAGACCCGTCAGGAGCTTAAGAGCTTGTTCCGGCTGGGGAGGTTCACCTCTGGTCGGAGATAGTGGGTCTGAAACGGATATTTTGATTTTGGGGGGTTACTTATTTAATTTTACTTCACATTAAGCCCCAACATTTTCAGATTTTTTTTCGAAAATGGCTTCAAATTTTTTTATTAAACTCTGTCCTCATTTAAGGACACTTAAAAAAGGTCTCATTTTGTTGAACTCTACAAATTTTCGAAAACTGCAATAGTTCGAATTACTTTCGCCGTCGTTCAACTACAATATTAAAGATAAACATTGTTTTCTGCAATGAAATCTATTGCCCAATGATAGATTTTAACATAAAGAATTTTACAATTTTTCGCAACATGAGTGGAGTAATTTTAGTGAAATCTAGGCAATTTTTAAACATAGATTTTTTTTAAAACAAATCCAAAATGCTACCTTGAATTGCTTTCTCGTATGTAGCAAAGCACGCTAAAAAAAGGGGTCGTAGTCCCTTTTTTCGGCGAACTTACTTCATTTGCAAATATTGCTAATAATTAATATTGTAAAACCACAAACTTAAAGATAAATATTTTTGTGTTAAATGAACTCTATTCTAAAAAATTAGATCTTAAAATAAGGTCATATTCAATTTTTTGATTAAATGAGTAGTTTCCGAGTATTTTTTTTTCTCCTGAATTCAATGCAATTTATTATTTTTTTTAAACACCTCTAATTTCTTCCTTTACTTTTTCACACGGATAGAAAGGGCGACGGTCTCTTACTTTGAACTCTTTGAATTTTCGAAAATTGCAGAACTGAAACATTTTGCCAGAAAATGCAGGTTTTTTTGGCACCACTTGTTGACGCCTAAATACAGTAGGGCTGAAAAAAAGTACATTACCTTCATCACAGTTGTAATCTGCAATATCATCATGAAAATACACCACATGATTTGCAAAAAACGAGCGAGTTACGAAGGTAACAGAATCACAAACATAATATAATCCATATACGATATATTATTACCAATTCTACTACCTAATTTTTGTTTAAATTTTTTGACAGCAGGTTGGATTAAGAAAATACAGAATTCCCATTTATTTTAGGTAATGTGGTTTATTAGCACTGCTGTCCTTGCAAAGCCTAGTTGATATTTCGCTAGGTCTACGCGGTTAAGATAAAAACCTTGAAATTGAGCAACGTATCGGTCAAGTTCCCTTGCGAATTTTTTTGAGATTTCCTTGTTCCGCATACTGTGAAAAATCTTCTAGAATATAACCAACTTAAATAATTCTTTGGAGCTATTTCTTTTGAAGTTTTGATTCAGGTAATTTCTTGGGTGGCCATCAAACTGTCCTGGCTTTAATAAACGTCACTGAAGTATCCCATCATTAGTAAAAAATTATTTAATTTGCGATAAATCGTTTCATATCCATTTATTTAAAAAAATAGTGTACAGATTTAATACTAAATGCCATGCGCATTTCTACAGTTGCTAAATATTTGTCACCGTGCAATACTAGTGAATGTGCGGTGCCTCCCGCTACTCTGGGCAAAATCACGAACAATCACAACAACTGCGCATCGCCGCTCATCCGATTATTTGTCTCCGGCAATAAACGTTTTTTCGTGTAGAAAGATGTCTAAGTTTAATATATTATTAAAGTCGTTAATAGCTGCGATATAATTATTTCTTTACCTACCGACTGCACCTCGCGAACTCCAATAAATCAATTTTAAAAAATTACTGTTTACGCTAAAATTACGTGGAGGTGGTAGAAGCGTTTAAATCATTCGCTTTCATGTCTCCTCCTCAAAAATAATTTTAAAAAAGAATAAAAAAAGACTTTTAAACACGCCCATGCTAACCAAAAAGAAATTGCATGCCAATAAGAACCTTTTCGCGACATGTTGAAACGTACTTTCGTCCGACTTCTAATCCACGAACCATGATCCAAGTGTGTGTGCCCACTAACTGAACCGATCTAATGCACACGCCCGGCCAACAAACAACTTCTTCAGCTTTGTCATGACGTTTTTCGCGACTTGTCGAGAATCATACGCGAAGCATACGAAGGAGTTACTGCAAGACGCCAATCACATCACCCGCTGTTTACCGTGGGCGATAAAAACACGGGTGAGTATCCGGTTATTTCATGACGCGCCGAGCGTGTTAGTAGGCGTGTATCAAAGGTGACTGCACATTTTCTTTGAAGTGGGGATGGTTAAAGTATTTAAATGCCCATGCGTTGGTTTGTAGTTGGGAAGTTCAAATCAAAATATGTCTTATTTAGAATTTAATGTATTGTTGTTGTTGTTGTTGTTGTTTTTCAGTGAAAATGACAAAAATGAAAATTCAATCGAGCTATGAACTTCAGCTTTCCACATTTCCACCCAGCATAGGAATGAAATAGGATTTATCTTTTTTCGCATTAGTAATTTTTCCTTATATCAACGATTGCATTCTTCACAACTGAAATAAATAGTAGTAAAACGAGGCATGATATGGTAGTGATGGTATACCATGGTGTATACGGCGTGTTAGCCGTGGTGACGGTGACTATAATAACAAAAAATAAACTACAATAATATACTATTTACCGTTCCTCTAGTACAAAGTCACTTTTGTTGGAATCATATTACTCTATTACAATCGTATCGTATTACGATCATTATCCCTTCTTTACATCTGATCTGTAGGTGTAGATTCACTCTCTGTGCATGTTGCTGTTTTTGCTATATTTAGTCTCATTTTTCTAAAACTAGTAGTGGGGAGCGGGATAGTAGTTTTCTTTAAAAAAAATTGTAGGGGTTTCAGAAGATTAAAGTCACCAAAAATTAAATAGGTTCATTAATTGGATTGTTGGTGAAGTAGATACCTTTTTATTATGATAAATAAATAAAGATATTGTCAGGTATCAATATTTTAATTCAACTTATGATCATTTCGATCATTTCGCATTTCGCATTACAATATGTCTCATTTTGTCGATGACGATGATAAGAGATGGAACATAACGGATTAAGTCAGGTAGCACTATATACAAGGTATGTGCATGATTAACAGCACGGAAGAGAACTAAAATACTCACGAGGGATAGTTTTCTGCTAAGTACACTGTATTAAAATAATGTGTTTTATGGAACGAAGTCCTATTCAAAACTTTTCATTTGATACTCCATTCAACGTTGTGCGATTTGTAATTGGTCTGAAAGAGGCTTTGATATCAGCAATAATAATAATAATAATAATAATAATAATAATAATAATAATAATAATAATAAATTAATAATAACAATCAACATATATTTTAAACACAAATATTTTTCATATAAAAAGTATTCCGAGCATTCCTGGCAATACAATGTTTATTTCTAGAAATAATGACCGTGGATCTATATAGATGTGCTTGTCCTTATTAACTAGTTTCATTATAGACACACTAAATGTTAATAACATATTAAAATTAATGTAATGAACGCTTCTCGGTCGTGATTTGTTCATTACTTCGTATTATTGAACGAGCAAGAATTGATCTAACGAAAGCAGCAATTGTCCAATGCGTGGCTCCTTTTCAATTAACGTCAAAGCTTGACGGGCTTATCTGCGATTTCAAAATAACTGATTTATAAGCTTTTAGGGTTATTTACTCGATATGTATTCTTTTTACAAATTGACTCTGTTTGGTCGAGTAGTCAGTCAGAAAGGTACAGTAAAATCATTCACATTGTTTCACAACTGTAGGTGACCTCCATCCCCCCGAAAAAAAGCCATTTTTTAATAGAAATTCTCTAAAAATATTTTAGAAAAAACGACAAAAAATTGTGCCATCACAAGAATGACAATTGAATGCACAACTGATTACCTCTCTTGATATCTAACAATACACTTCAAGACGTTTTTGGCGTGCTTATAATCTCCCCAAAATCGGATTCTCAGTACTCCTTTCAGAATATTCAAGATCTTGAGAATGTCCACCGTGTTCAAACATAATCACGTGTGTTCTGGTGGCTAGGGAACCTGACTCACTCAGGATGCCGAGTATCGATTCCCCGGCAGGAAAATGTTTTAGCAAAACTTACCAAGTAGTTTCAAAGAAATGATGTGTAATTGGTATGATGAAAAATAAATTATATTTACTGAACGCAGACTTTAACTACATCAACATTTGCAAACTAAGCGGCATTAAAACCGTCCATCAAGTTCTTGGTCGAAATGTTTCTTTTTGAAACGAGCAAATTTCTTATTCCTACCCTATTTACTACCCGTGCTCCCATGTGGTCTAGTGGCTAGGATACCTGGCTTTCACCCAGGAGGCCCGGGTTCGATTCCCGGCATGGGAAGTTTTTTTTCAACAATCATCAATTAATTCGAACCGAATCTGACGAAATCCAGCTCACTGTTGCCGTAATAAAAAGTATTTTATTAGACTGCAAATTGTATTAAAAAATTAAACAGAGCGTCTTGAGTTTAACAAGTTTTTTCCTAAGCATTTTCTTTTTGAAGGTGTTGAATTTCTTTACCCGGCGTCAGGGTCCCATGTGGTCTAGTGGCTAGGATACCTGGCTTTCACCCAGGAGGCCCGGGTTCGATTCCCGGCATGGGAAGTGTTTTATCAAACACCAACAATGAATTTCAACCAAAAACTATGATCACGTGTAGTCACTGTAGTTATCTCAACGAAACAATTTCAGATTGTGCGTAGCGTGTTCAGAATTACGTTAGATTGTGCGTAGCGGAAAATACATATAAAAAGCAAATAACTTATTTGCAGAGATCATTGTTCTTTAAATTACCGCTTTATTCTTGTAGACTGCATCACGTGACCATTTGTGAACGAGTTACCTAACTTTAACCCAGAATATTTGAGTTTGCTTCCCGGCCCGGGACATGTTATGGAATCATTCACTTGGATTTGCTCATGACGGTTACGCGAACTTGTGAAATCAAGTTAGTGTCAAGTGTATAGAAGAACTGCCGTAATGGGAATGTTGATTATGGGCTAATTTAAAACAAGATGTACACGACGCTGTGCAGAACATTATTACTTTATGAAACGTTCAAGGAACACATTCATCTTTTAGCGGGTTATAAAGTCCAGTTTTGCGCTTAGCAAAATCTCTGCACTAAGGGCCCTTTTCTACGACATACTACAGCAATAATAGGGTTTTCGATATTCCGTTTGTTACATATGCAGTACTTTTTGCTGGTAAGTTTTCTACAGTTTTTTACTCAGTTCAACTTTTGTGCGTTGTAATATCAGAGATTCAGCTTCTGAGATTTAAGTTTTGTTACCGGATGTTTGCAAGCTCCAGTTTTCCTCAAGTTAACTGCTGCCGTAACAACGATAGTGATAGCAACGATTACCTTGAGGTGGGAGTATCCCGACTGCATCCCATGGTCAACATTTCCTAAGCCTCCCCGTAAAGGCAAAGCCCGACTGTATCCCATTCCGTTTTCTCCTTAGTGTAAGGATTGATTTCTACCTTTACCGTGCTCTGCTTAGTGTAATATTGATCGATTATAATTTATTCACGTCTGTCTGTTATCAAGAGACGTTAGCGCGGTTTTTTAGAGCACTGCCAACGTTGAAAATCACACTTCAAACTTTGTGGAAACAAAACTTTTAATCCCCAATCATGAACAACTTCCTGCGTTGCTGACTGAACGTATACAATTCCGGAAATTCTGACATGTTCACCTGTGTTCGATGTCTTCTCTGGACAGGTGCGAGAACGTCTATTTGCGCTACTTATGAATGCAAACTTCACAAAAGAGTGTGAGCTTAAAAACTGGCCGCGGGATGTAGTCGGGCGATCTCCTTGGCATCTCAGGGCAAGGCGGGGCAGGGCAAGGGGTGGAGCAGCGAGGTGAAGCTTCGTCAGTTTTTTGATTGCTTGATTAGTGATACCGAGAGCGTAAACTGCTAATGTCATTAGTCCCGTATGTGCTTGTTTTCCCTTGGAAGGTGGCGATGAACTTCCTCCTCTGGATTGTAAGATCCGACTTACGGTCGGCTAGGAGGGTTTTCCAAACCAGGTATCTCAAACGAGCGGGGAGAACCGCTCCTGTCGGGACAAGCTGAAAGCTCCCGGCCGGTCTCCAGCGGCATGTGGAAGTAAGAGTATCCCGAGTGAGAGTGGTTCATTTTTATTTTCTCCCTGGGGAGTAGAGTGAATGTTCTGTAATGCTGCGCGAAGAAAACGGCGAATTTCCAGCAGATAAGATCTTAATACAGAACCCTGGTAACAAAAAAGTGGGTAAATCCATTTCCTAAATTTAGGGGTAAAACCCTCTATCAAGCAGCCGTAATCCATATTTTGTGGGTCCTTGATACCGAAAAATCGAACGATGTAAATACGCCTGTCTGTCCGTCCGTCTGTATTTCTATCTGTCCGCCAGTCCATCCATCTGTGTATAGCGACAAACCGTTCATCCGATTTTCTTCAAACGTGGCATTCCTGAATTGATCTGTCTGATGTCACGGCCACTTGAATTTGAAATTGAAATTTTAAATTTGGGGGATACTTCACATAAAGACCCTGAGACGTTTTCCAAATTTTCAAATAAATTGCTCCATTTTTTTTTATAGTGTGAAGGACATTTAATGGAATGGTTCCATGTTCATTGAACACCCTAATTTTTCGAAAATTGCAAAAGTTCAAAATTTTTTCGGGGTCTTCCTACAGGTAAACTATTAAAGATAGAGATTTCCCCTCATGAAATATGTTCCTTAAATAAGGACATGTACAATTGTTCAATAGTTTTCAGAACATATTTTCGCATGAAAATACGGGAGACAAAGTACGTGCTATTTCAATACCACTAATTTCACTGGACCACTAGCTTTACTTAACTTTCTCTCTACTCCTTAGGAAGAAAGCAATAATAATGATGGCAATAATAATAATAATAATAATAATAATAATAATAATAATAATAATAATAAAGTAATAATAATTACAGTTGATATAATGGTAAGAATCTTTTAAGAAATAACACAAAATCAAATGCTCAAACAAAAACCTTTTTCACTGCAAATGTTTGCTTCTGCAAAAGCAGATCTCGCACACAACTTTACTAGCAAGAAATACTCCATACATCCTTCCGAAAGTACTCCATCCATCACAATTCCATTCCCCATCTTTGCATCCCATCACGTAAATCTTATGTCAAGCAAAACAAATCTAAATCACTCAAAGGAAGATAAACACTTGCACGCCGCACAGGATACATTAAACCGACTGCATTACGTTCAGAAGAGTCAGGCCCGAATCGTAACTTCACTAGCAGGCCGTATCTCAAAACATCTCACTTCACAAACAACTCTCTTGGAAGCTTCGAGAACCTCCGCGTACAACTTGCGATGTGATAATTTCCGCGTGGCACAAGCCTCTCCGATTCCATTGCCGGACAAAGAAGTGATAAACGTCCAATTAAAAATCGAAGCGGCCTAAATGGGACCAAACGTCATGAAACCCATTCTAGTGAATCAAGACGATTGGTGGAATGACGTTACGTAACACGTTTACAAAGGCTGCGTTGGCCGTTGGCCTTAGAAACTCCGTCACGATGATCTATTTTTCGCTACGTTAGCGAGACGCCTCAAATATATTGTTTTGCACTTTTACTCGTTTATCAGTTACAAAGATTCTGGTGCACTCACCAACACGTTTTCAAAGGCGTGGAGTAATCTTCCTCGTCTGTTGGTGGGTTGATGTTCCCAAGCGCGACAAACGATGAAGTCGTTAGTCCCGTTGATGTAGTGAATGTTTTATCCCCGGAGGTGGCGGTTTCTTCTGAGCGACCTACATATCGGTTTGCGAGTTTTTTTCTCTCTTCAGTTATTTCCCAGCAGCTGGGCATCGCGAAGGGCCGGCTTCATGTAAAGAACACTGTCAGAAATTACATTAAATTTAATGTGGATTAATGTAGGACTGCACATTAATTTTGATGTATTTTGTACATTGTATTTCTTTTGATGTTTAGATTAATATTCACGTCGATTTGATATATAATTATGAAACATAGTTACTGTTTAAAAACTTAAAAGTATTTTATTCCACTATTTTAACTAACGTATATTAAGTTAAAAATAAATTTTAATTTGAGATTCATAATTTATTCAGAACAATAATTCATTAATTTTTCAAAAAAACATTTAGTTTAATATTGTGTTTGAACATTCACTATTCTCAGATGTGCTGCGTTTTTGCAACGTTTGCCCCGAGGTGGGGCCTCGTCTGTCTTTATTTTGGGAGCAGCTTAGGAAATTCCGAACACTTCTGGCACCTTGCAGGCAAGACAAAGGGTGACGGATTTCCCAACCTGCCTATTTCAGGTACTCTCATTCAGGTACATTCGTGTGTTTGGGATGCATCCGTGTTCTGAAGCTTTGTTTTTCTTTGTCCTCTCCACAGTAACCCTGTGGAGAAGGGGAATTTATTTACTTTAAATTATTAACAATAAACTGCTGCCTTGCAGCTTAAGCAGCTAGAGGAGGGGCTTTTTCTTACAACCAAGTTTTACATACAAGTCCTAAAGTTAACTTACTTGCACTTTGGCATTACTAACTTCCACTACGATCGGTTTTGTGAATACTATAGTTCTACAGAGTTTGTTAATTTACGGGCGAGATATTTTTTTCTTCTTTTTCACTACATTCACACATGATTCATACTTGTTCCATTATATACATAACCATTCATTCTTCCCATTCATTCGCACTTCACTTCCTACGCACTGTTCGCTTACTACGGCACTGGCTTGGCTCAAAGTGTTCTGAAGCTCTTGTAGTCGTGTTCTTACGTGTTAGAGTAATAGTAGACATTTCCAAAACTTGTGAAAAATCAAAGAAACTTCATACCATTCTGATGTGAAACTTATGAATGTTATTCTTCACTTCCTGTTCTCATCACAGAAGTTTTCTAGAGCGGTAGGCGGTTAACATTGAGAGAAGCTGAAGCAAGTCAGGCATACTGAATTTGTCAAGGACAAGTGATGAATATTAATTAGTATTACTTTTTAATATTATTTTCATTATTAACATTATTTAATATTATTTTCATGAAACGCGAAGTTTTTAATCACCACCTATTGATGGATATGTTCTGCAGATTGCAAGTGACTCTAAAAATAAGAATGGACCAAATAAATTAAGGCAATGAACTGAAGTTCAGGAAACGAGTGTGACATTGTAAGTCCAAAGTAAATAACTGTAATATTGGAGCAAAATGTTCTGGTATTTTGTAAACACGTTATTGAAGGTGTAATAATTGCCAGCTATTACGTCTTTGGATATAAAAAAAAGCCTTTGGAAATAAAATTAGAAACAATCTTCAGATTCATACGAAGGTAAGTTGGAGTTGTATAAAATATGTTTTTCAAAGACAGATCATGTTCGTGTTCAATTTTTCGAAAATATGAATTTTTTTTGTTTTATTTAGCACGAAATATAAACAATTTAAAAAGCAATTTTTTTCTCAAAAAGCTCTCAAATTTTTTTCTTTAATTTTTTTCACGAATAGAAGAAGATATGCTTAAAAAAATACGTGGGTCTAATTTTCGTTGAACTCTGAATTTTCGAAAGTATGTGCGATTTTAGCATCACTACTTTAACCAGTAGTAATGCAAAGTGTATTTTCCAAAAATATTTAATTTCATATCGTCCGTGCCCATGAAACGTGAAACAATTAACAAATCATGGTATTTTAGTTAAGTGAAAAAATATGTCTAAAAAATTGTATATTTTTACAAAAAAAACTCTTAAAATTAGTGTACAAGACAAATGGTGAATGGAATAAACCGTTTTGCCTTTGGGTGCGAAACAAACGGTTCCGTTCAAAATAAAACAATTCTGCAAAATGTCAATTTTATTCTTTATCGACGATATACACACTCTGGCGGCACCCCTTACATATTACTCCGGCCAGCAATTTAATTTTATTGATGGCACGAATACGGGGAGTAGGCCGAAACTAATTTTGGTGTGCTACATTTGCATTTGACTTTTTGAGTAGATTTATTTACAAAATGAACTGAAATTTCTACTTTCAAAAACATTTCTAATTTTTGACCATGATTTGTAAAACCTTAAATACTGTGGGAATTAACCGGAAATGTCACTTCCAAACTTTTAATGTCTAGTAAATAATAAAGAAATATTACAGTTTTCTTTGACAGACACGAGTTTTCAAAAATAATAAGAAATCTAAAGACAAAAGGAAAATGTTTTACCTTCTCTTTTATTAAATTTATTGAAACTCTAAATGAATGTAATAAAAAATAGGTATTGTGTTATTCTTGTTTTTCCTTCTCTTTGACGAAAGTTAATTCAACTTTGACTGAGGTTTTACGTAAGTGACCATCTCTACCTTTCACTAGCTGGGTGTGAACGGAAAGTATTACAGTAACTTATTTTTGTCTATGTAAAATTATTAGGGTTCAATAGTGATAAAAATCCCATTTTATAACATAACCTAGCATGTTGCTCTGTTTCGCAAGTCCACACTTTAAATATATGACGATTCCCCTTCCAAATATGATCCAAATTGTTTCAAATTTCGAGCCAATTGAGCGGCCAACACTCCCAGTTGTCTTTTGACGCCCATTTTCGCCGCCAGGGAACACACAGAACAAAAAACTAACGAAGTCATACCCATTCATTACTTGTGTCGTACTCTAACCAAATGAACATTGGATCTATCATGGGACGTGAGACACGGAACATGGGACGTGACTTGTCGGATTTAATTTCCAAACCTAGTATTAACTACAAATGAGCTACATCGATCTGATATTCCATGTAAACTTTCTGGCCATGTAAGCTTTCTGTACATAATTTAACGTGACTAAAACAATGTACAAAATATTACACAAACATAATCCACATTACATAATTTTTAATGGGCACTATCCAATATATTAGTAAACATTGCGGCAAAAATGATACTGTACAGTTTTTAAAAAAATTATATTTCAGAAAGTTCTGGTAGCAGGAGAAAACTTGGTTGTGCAACTCAAAGTCGCAACTACAATTTCGCGCATCTCTACTCAATTTATTATTATTATTATTATTATTATTATTATTATTATTATTATTATTATTATTATTATTTTTCTCCCCTCTTTCCAATACTTTTAAACAGTTCTTTTTATTTATTTTTATTTATTCGCTATTGAGTAGAGAGAAATAGATGTAATGCAGCGTAAAATAACGGCGTATTTTCGACAGAAAAACTCTTCATATCGAAAAATCGAATGACCGCAAAACGTTTGTCCGTCGGTCTGTCGGTGTGTGAACATCACAAGCTGCGAAACCGTTCAGCCGATTTTCTCCAAAATTGAGATTCCTCAATTGATCTGACTGATTTCACGGCCCCTTGAATTTGAAACCGATATTTTAATTTTGGGGATACTTTATACGGAGGTACATAGAAGCCCCTGAGATATTTTCCATATTTTCAAGAAAATGACGCCATCCATTTTGATGAAATTTTGTAGTTGGATAGTCAGAAGGACATTTAAGAGAATGGCGTAGGTCCCATGTTGGTTAAAATATCTGATTTTTCGAAAATTGCAAAAGTTCAAAATTGTTTTGGAGCCTTCTACAAATAAAATATTAAAAAATCTAGCTTTTTCCCTTAATGCAATCTGGTCCTTTAAGATATATTTTGAAATAAAGTCACGTACAATTTTTCGATAAATGAGTACTTTTCGCGTAAATTTGGGTGAAAAAACGGGCGAGAAATTGCGTGCTGCTTTAGTACCATTAGTTATTTATTATTTGTCCTCTCGTACCACTTTGAATGTTGTGAATTCATTTTGTTTTCTTTTATGGTATGAAATCATTCAATTTTTATCATCTTCCAAAAATTCTTTCCCACAGCTGAGAGCCGATATTTCACGTTTAGTTAAACTTGCAATAGACCAAGTTTTAATCAAGTAATTCTCATTGTAGATAATATTCCTTAAAATGAAAGATCTGCAGTTTTCTTGAATTATAGTGACAAAAGTTGTTTTCGATATAATCTCCAATTGGCGAAACGACGAAATAATAGCTCAGTACAAGTTGCTCATGAAATGCTCATGAAATGAATGAGAGTTAATTCTGCATGTTGCTACAGATCGTGTTCTCTCAATTTCTGTTCTGAATGTCAAAATAATTGGTCTCATTATTGGACGAAGTAGGTTTCCTCGGTTTACGAAGATCAGGTCTCTAAACATCTGGCAAAGCATACTCTACACATATCTAAACATACAAACATCTCAAACATCTTTCGATTCCTTATGAATAAGTAAGAAAATATTCCTACCTCCTGTCAAATTACAACTTCTTAATTGGCTGCACATCGTCTGCATAAAAGTCTGCAACAAAAATGTTTGAAATATGTGAATAACATATTAATACATGTACAAAGAAAGGTTATTTATAAGGTTTTAAGAAATAGAAAGAGACATTAACATTAGTGTTTCAATTTGAAACTAGAGTGTAGTCAGAAACTTTAGAATTTGTAGTAACTTTTTACCTGTCAATTAACACAAGAACACTTTAAAAGTGAAGAAATAATGGAAATCATACGAAAGACAACATTTTTTAGCTCTCGAGGACGTCTGTCTTGGAGCTCCAGAAAATTAGGCATCTTTCGCAGAGGTTTTACTTTGTTAGGATAAAATACTTTGCCATCATTCCACATTGACATCACTTAAAAAATATCTTATTTCGACGCAGAGTGGCAGACTGCAATGTGTCTGTCAACGAATTATAGAGCAAGATGATTGGAATCATTGAAATTTATACAACACGCTCAGAAAGTTTCAGACACGAAATAAAAAAAATAATAAAAAAAAGAAACAACAACCCTAGAGCCCGAAGGACGGTCAGGCAATGATCGTACTGTCACACCAACATTTTTTTTGGACAAGATCACAGAGTCCGTGTTCGAATTATGAACCGTGGCGCAATGACTGACGTTTTGGTGATGCAATCTCTCGAACTACAAGGAGTGTGATTGACGTGAGTGAGTGTGACATGAGTAGTGTTTTTCTAAACTTTTCTGAAGAGCATTAATGAAAAACTGTGGGGGAGAGATATCACACCCCCGAAGATAAGTAAAAGACCGGTTAATTGAAAAGGTAAAATCCATAGAATGCTTGCTGAATTAAATAATTTAACCCCTCACAACAGATACAACTTCCTTACAAACGAATGGCCTCTTTCAAACATGAAAATTGTTATGTAATTTACTGCTGAAACTGTAGAAAGGGTCTTAGAAGCAATTACTTAATATAATAATTCTCAGGTAATAATATATTCTCAACCTCGAAGAACCTAGCTTTTTAGATGAAAATATTTTTAATTGCTACACAAGGCGATGAGCAATATAAATGATTATGCAAGTAATCTTCGCGTATTACTCAACTAAAATATATAAGGTTTAATGACCAAGAAAATTATTCAGACGAAACAATTTTACCAGAATGAAATTCTATTAATAGATAATGATACGACAACGACAATAGAAACTGAGATTATATAAGGCCAAATTAACCATCGTGAATAGCATAATTAAAGGATAGGCAAGGTTTATGGAGCTTCAGCACATAGACACACACACACACATACACAAGACAAAATTTTAATAGTTTTCTTTAGTAACGAAAGTCATTCCATGTATGAATTGTTTACATTACACAAATATTAACTGTAAGTCAAGAAATAAATATACAATTTATATTCAACATAAATGAAAAATTTGTTATACGAAAACATCAAGTTGGCCGGACATTATACCTGTAGCCCCTCCATATGGGTGAGCATCTGACTACAGACCACAAGAAGCAAAATGCGCATGATACAAGTATTGAAATTCGTCTGAATAAACATATTATTTGCCTCTAAGTGTTTTACTTAGTTACTCTCCTTTAGCACCACTTAAATATGAGAATATTGTACTTGACAAATCATTGAGATAAAGATATGTAAATGTAAGAGAAATTCATAAATGAAAACAATGGTATTCTTTTAGCTATTGTTCGGATACATTACGCAATCGAGGCAAAATATTTGTAATAATAAATTTCCCATATAAATTCATTGACCAATGGGAACATTTCATCATTTTAATACGATAGTTGATTATGATCAGTTTATTTACTTCATTATGTCATTAATTCCAAGTCTTGCCATTCTACACATAAGCACCATCCTTACATTTCAAAAGAACATGCCTCCTGTGAGGATTGAACTCACGACCCCTGGTTTACAAGACCAGTGCTCTGCCACTGAGCTAAAGAGGCTCGATGATGTGCATCGCCTTCTAAACAACTTAAGGCATTTATTGCCAGAATTATTGGTTATTCTCAATCTAACTTTCCCCTTTTGCTAAATGTTATGGGGGAAATCAAAAGGTGTCTCGGGTTCTTAATTGCAAAAAGTGCTGTGGAGTCATCATTCTATTAAAAACTGGTAAGTGATAAAACACAATTACTTCCACTACAATCACTTAAAAATACATTAAAACAATAAAATTACATTACTACAGTCTTAATATTTTTTTATCATATTAAATAGTTTGTAATATCATGTAACATTTTTGTGACTCAGTGTCACTTTTAAATTATTATATTCATACAATAATACTTATGTATCATTATCATTAGTAATTTACATTAACTGGTGTAACTAATTGTTATCGATAGATAATGGATGAAAA
This sequence comes from Gryllus bimaculatus, assembly GCA_017312745.1. Lineage (NCBI taxonomy): Eukaryota > Metazoa > Arthropoda > Insecta > Orthoptera > Gryllidae > Gryllus > Gryllus bimaculatus. Next base: position 2,168,417 of record BOPP01000163.1, read on the forward strand.
TTATGTTCTAAATGTTCAAAACGCTGAGTGAGACACGTTCAGAAAAGAAATTATTAATGTTATGTATTCTGTCAGTGGTAGGAAAACTGTTTATATCGTCTTGAATGGATAAAGTCACTCCAATGTTTGCGAAATTGTGAACGCAACCCATATTTAGAATGATACAATGGCAATAATAGATGCAATGACAAAAACCGAAATAGGTAAAATTTAAACATAATAAAAATGCCATTTATAATTTATCATAAAATAAGTTAATAAATTCACTTACAAAAATCTTTCAATAAGAGATTGAACACTTACTTACAGAGTTCGGGAGATTAAGTGTTTTTCCGCTAACGAATTTTTTTGAGAATTTACTGAGAATTCCGGTTTTGATGCTCTGACCATAATTTATCTCACGGCATCAGTAACGATTTTCAAAAACCTAGTGCCTCCTGTGAGGTTTGAACTCACGACCCCTGGTTTACGAGACCAGTGCTCTGCCACTGAGCTAAAGAGGCATGCAGGGTCATATAAATTTTTAATTGTTTCCATCGTGAGTAAATGTCATTAACATTTATTGAAATTTAATAATGATGTTATGTATTAAATAATATTGTTATTATTCGATATATCAAAAATTAGGTAATGGTGTTATGAAAAACATAAACCACCCAAACTGCCACTTAGCATGCAATTAGACTTAAATTTCCGCATTTCAAGGAAGAGAGAATAAAATACATTCAAAGTTTCATTCCCGGATAGTTTTAAAAGTTTTAATTCCATTGAATTTGAAGCTTGATACAATATATGGCATAAAAATTCTCTATTACGTGCAGTCAATGAAGTCAAGTAAATTGAATTCTTACGAAACGATAGACGCTTTGTCAAGGACCGTGGTACGATTCATATACAATGCATGGCACGAACTGGAACGATACTAATCATGTTATGGGGCAATGGTTCTCACGGCTGCGTCGAAGCTAATCAAGGAGTACATGAAAATTTAACGTTCTCACTCTACTTTTTGTGTTGCTAATTTCGCAAATTGCAGTTAAGGATTTGAAATGTTTTCATGCTGTTTATAAGAAGCAGTAAATTTATCTTTTTTATTATTATTATTAATATTATTATAGAAATTTGTGTTCAAATAGAGATTCAGTTTTAACTCAAATTTCAGTTATTTGTGCGATATGATTGCAGGTTGAGATTGTATGTTCATTTAGAGGGAGGAGTAAGTGTTTTGAGTTCTTCGAAGGGAGGGGGTGTTCAAAAAAGCTACATTTTGCAAATGTAGTTTTCAATGGAGAAACATGAAAATTCCGTATTTTTTTTTTGAGAACTATTAACAATCAACCAAAACGCTGCCGGAGGAGCCTTTTGCACCTGCGAAATCGTACAAGTCGTGAACATGTGTATAGCTGGACTTTTCTGCCTACTCATCTAACGCCATGAGTTCCTCGCGCCTCACATTTCCAACGAAATAAAAGTTGCTGCCTCCTGTGAGGATTGAACTCACGACCCCTGGTTTACAAGACCAGTGCTCTGCCACTGAGCTAAAGAGGCTCGCGTGATGGTGAGTTCTAACGAATTACACTCAAGGAGTTTCCTCCAGGAAGCGTGCTTCAACAGCGGGTCGACCTTCCTTCTCAGCGCCTACCTGCATCGCAGGTGTAGAGCCCCATCAGGGTTGGGCTGACGCGTACAGTAACTCACGGAACAAAAGAACTGGTTCCCCCGCGCCAAAGAGGGCCATGGGGCAGATGTGAGAGGGGAGCCAAAGGGGGGGGGGGGGCCTAAGTTTTGGAAAAATAGAGTAGGAACGAGATTTCATGTTGGCCAGTGGTGTTGCTACGGAGACAGAGGAGATGGTGGCGCTTGGTTGATACAATTCTTATATTAATAATAAATAATAATAAAATAACATAATAATAATAATAATAGTAATGTTAAACAGATTTCTTGTGTTAGCTAGCACCAAATTTGTGCAATATAACTCATGTAAAAATTGAGAAAATATTAATAATAACATTGTGATATTTAATTCTGGCGAAGCTCAGGCAGGAGGGCCTGCTCGTCCGCCTAACCACTTAAATATGTCAACTTTTTTGGCATCTTTTCCATTTTCAGAGGATTCCGATTTCAGCTATTCGCGACTGGTACCCACTATGTCCCTCATGGGGACACATTAACCTTTTGTACCTCGGTCTGTAGTCAGCAGACTTACAAGGCCTTCCGCGACAATACACAAACATGAAAGACAAGGGACAAACGCCCAAGCCTACGGCCACCCTTGAGACGGAGGCGCTGTGTTGATTATGCTCTGGCTACCTCGGAAATCCAGGTCAGCAAAGACGCCTACATTTCCATAATTACAATAATTGAGGCGTTCGGGCGCAAATAATAACTGACATTTCACGTAACTTACGAAAGTGCAATGATCGCGTTAACTAACGGAAATGTGCTGCTCATAAAGTATGAATATATTTTCATTGCGTCACTTCTCTGGAGTCTAAAGCAAATATGAGGAGAGCCTTTGTATCTCATTTTCAAGAAAGAATTAATGGGTTTCCTTTTCACAAAATGTCAGAAGTCGTCTCTTCCACCTGAACGCCTCAATTGTGAACAAACAGCAAAAACAAGGACGGTAGAATTTACGTTTATATGTGGGATGCAAGACCAGCAGCCATCCCTACATAATTGTAAAAGCAATTGCACGTTTATTTATACACACGTTAGATATGACGAAATACCGTTATGTGACCTTAAAGCCCAATGATGATGCAGATGATAATGAACATTTTAATTTAAAATTAAATCTTAATCAAAAGTTTTGTTTAAAACTATATGTGTTAAGGTTAATGATAAGTAGTAAATTCATCAAGTTAAATGTTTTTCGAAAAATATTTGCGGTTACTTTCTCGGTACGGGGTACAAATTTCTTAAATGAAATAAATTTAAATAGCACTGTAGATAGGTTGGGAAGTCATTGAAACGATATTCATTATTAAATGCATATTTATTTATTATTTAAAATAATATCCCATAATATAATTTTATCGATGTCGCATCCCTAGCTTATTAAGCTTCATTAACAGATTATGTTATGTTACAGCACATCGGTTGCTTGTGATGAAATCCTCGCATCAGAAATTTTTTTTGTTGCATTGTGAGTGATAACGTCTTATATCTCAACTTGGCAGATACACAACAATTAAGACAATACCATAAAGGCGAATGTTTCCGCGACTGGTAGAGTCAATGGCTAAATGGGGCAAATATGTATCTTCAATAAACAATAGGAATGTAATCACGTATGATGCCTTCAAGAGAAAAGAAAAAATGTATTATGTAAGGCAACCATCTATTGCGAGAAAGCTTTTCATCTCCTGGCATAAAATGATAGTTGTTCGAGGTACAAAAATTTCATTCTAAGCTGTAGATATGAAATTTAGTTTTTATAAATTCTACGGAAAACAATATAATAATTTACCGGAAGAAAATAATAAAAAATGTGTACGAAAGTATATTACTTCATCTGCGCATTAAAGTTTTTTACCCTACACAATTACCCACTTTTTATGAGCCATATAACTTATTTATTATACAAAAAGAGCGAAAGAGAACCTGTGTATAATCCGTAAATAATGAATCGATGATCCTCCCGTCTAGACTTCGCATCATGATTAATCTGTTCTGAAGCAAAAGCACTGGAAGGTTCTCGAGTAAATCTGCCCAAACCGGACATTACGCTCAAGGTCCCGTCGCATCACGCGGGAATTGGCTTGCAAACAACCGAGAGGATCGTGCTATTCACGGGATTTGGATAATGCATCTCCTTGTGAGGGGGAGGGGGCAAATTGTGTTGGAGGAGACGGATTACGGAAGGGAAGGGGGCAGAGGTGGATTCGGAGGGGGCCTTGAATGGGAGGCATGGTACTCGAAATAAAAAATTCTAAAAAAGGAAATAAACTCTTTACGTCGAGTAATAACATTCTGGGTCCCTGTGGGACTCCCTTCTTATTAAAAATGTTTATTTACATGTGACATATTTTTACTTGAAAATAAATACAACACACTACAAGAAAACTTCAATGATACAATTAATGAATGACTTTAATTATCCCTGCTTTTATTAAGAATCATTTATAAAGTGTTGCCAGATAGTGTGGAGAGATTGATATTAATTTATACGTATCAATCCTTAAAATTATTAGAAGCGGAGAATAGAAGAAATTGAACATTCTATTTTCGGAAACAAACAAGAACTAGGAGACCCCTCTGGAACTTTTTTCTGTGCCAGGTACGGCCTCCCTGCTCTCCCCCTGCGCGCACACCTGAGCCGCAGGAAAAGAGGCCCTGATGCAAAGGTCAGAGACGGAGTGGGAGGGGGTTCAACCAAGCGAAGCGAGCCAGCAGCACTCGAAATACAGGCAAGGGAAGGGGTCGGTCGCTTCACCAAGAGGGCAAAAGAATGTTTTTTTTGATTGTTTGTTTTATTGATTGTTTGATTGATCGTGTGATTGGTTGTTTGCTTGTTTGATCGATTCTTTGATTGACACTTCCATTGGTTGCTCGATTGATTGTTTGATTGATTGTTGGATTGTTTGATTGATTGATTGATTGATTGTTGGATTGTTTGATTGAAGTTTTCAAGCAAGTCAACTGTTGTGGTAATTGCTCCCGTAAGTGTAGTGAATGTTTATCGCAGACGGAGTCGCTGATTAATCCCCTGCTCAATGGTGATATCTGTCGCCGACCTAAACGTCGGTTTGTGGGAAATGTCCTCCTCCAGGTATTTCCCCCAGCAGAGGACTGCGTCCAGTGAAGCTCTAACCTCCCGGCAGAACTCCCGACATGATAGTATAAGTGTGTGTAAGTAAGGGGTGGGGATAGGTCAAGGAAGAGGAAGCAAATATTGCACACAGTCTCTTAGCCCGTTTGTTAGGGTACTGCACCGTCGTTCATCTGGTATTTATAAGAGAAACCACAGAAAACTACCGATCAGAGCAGCCTGACGGTGGGATTCTTCTCCAGACAGCGACAGAACTCGTTCTCCATGATAAGCCAGTGTCGAAAATCCTACCCCCGTCCGGACTCGAGCCCTTTGCCCTCCAGGTTGGGCGCATTGCAGTCAGTTTTCCTTGGTTTCTCCGATCAACACCAGGCGACTGCCGGAGCAGTACCCTAACAAAAGGGCCACGGTCCGCGCGCGATCTTTCCTTCCTCTTCCTTGTCCTATTCTCACCCCTTACTTTCATTTACGTACATGCCCTACACTACTACACATGTCCGAACTCCCGACTGGTCGGGAGCTTCGAGCTCTCCCGGCTGAGGCGGTGTCCCGCTGGTGGGAGATACCTTGTTGAGGAAATCCCGCTAGCCGACGGTAGGCGCTGGATCTCGTCATCCAGTGGGGGACAATCACCGACACCTCCCAAAGACAAAACATGAACTACACTTACGGGACTAATGAGATCCTTAATTGACGGGCCCGGAATCACTAACAACAAACCTCCCAACCAAGCACTGCAGTCAGTGGGAATGCGGGTGCTCAGAGCTGAACTCAACTGGCGGGGGGAGGGGAGGGGGACAGAACTGCAGGCGGGTTTCGTAATCGAGTTACGCCGCCAGCGCCAGCAGGTTGTGCAAATTTTAGGATCCGGTTCCCGTGCCTGGAAAATTTTCGAGTCCTTCTGGATTCCAACAGAACCCGACTCACGGGCGGCGTGTTACTTTTGTTTGTCGCTTTGTCGTCCTCTTCCACGACTACCCTCATCCCTACCTCTTCGTGCTGGCGCCTTGGCATACAGCGTGAAAGAGGGGCGGCGGTGAGAAGCTATGACGTAGTAGAGATGCGACAGTGCCAACGCAACATCGATGTTCAAATTTTTAAAATCGATCTTGAAAGTCCATCGATTAACAACAATCGATCTTCTTTAAGTCAAGTAATTTTCCTCCCTTTCAGCGACCACGTAAAGGGGAGCGATTTTACTTCAAAGGGAAAGCAATGGCCAACAAAAGCATGAATGTTTGAATTTTATGAATCCATGTTGAAAAGACGTCGACACATAATCATCGATGTTTTTAAAAATATGTAACTCTTCTCTCTATCAGTGATCACATAAGGGGGGAGCGATTTCGTTTCACGTCGGTTGTGTTCGTTAATTTATAGTTGAGACTTAGCTGACAAAATAAATCCAAAAAATATCAGAAACAACAGTTTTACTATTTGATTGAATTATACAACAATAAAAAACTATATTTATTAACAAAAAATGGCCAACATTTTTAAAATGCTCACTTGACGACTGTCCAATTTTATAGAAAATTAATATAGTATTTTTTTATTATACATTTTTTTTAAAATAAATAAAATCAATCACATAAAAACATCGATATTATAAAACATCGTTTAAAATAATTCGATATCATCCATAACTTTATAAAAATATCGATGTCTTGAAAATATGGCCATTGATGTTGAAGTGCTAAAACGTTTTTCTTTATTTATTTACATAGTTGGTAAAAACAAATCGCTGTTTAAATTAAAATACATATGTTTGACGGCTGAATAGCTAACTTAAATTAAAACTAATACAGAAGTTGAGGATACCCATCTGGCTCCTCTAGTTCGGATCTAGAATTTCTTGTGGAAAACGTGAAAGGGAAACTTATTTAGTATTCTATTCTATGTTGTGGGTTTTTGCGAGTCTGTGAACTGATAGTGAAGGGACTTGGAGTACAGTTGAGAAGTTGGTAGCTACATAGGTTATATGACGGTTTACACTCTCTAGGACGAATTTTTAGTGTAATTATTTATCGGTGACATACCAGGGAGCGTTTGAATAATTCCGAAAAAAATGATTTTGCAGTTTTCTTTGGTTATGTTTTGTTGGATTTAACCAGATACAGTAGGCATATTCTTAATGTTTTATGTAATCTATGTATTAGTGGCTTTAATTGTTCATTGTTTAATTGTTAGTGATTCCGGGCGCGTCAGGTGCTAAGATCATTACTCCTGTAAGTGCGTATTTTTCCTCGGGAGAGGGCCGTGATATTCCCCCTCTGGATGGAGAGATCTTGCTCCTACCTACCATCGGCCAGAGAGTTTTCCTTATCCAGCTATCTTCCACCAGCGGGGCACCGCCCCACACGGAACAAGCTCTAAACTTGTGCGGTAGTGTAGTGCATGTCAATGTAAGGGGTGAGGATAGGACAAGGAAGTGGAAGGAAAGATCGCGCGCGGCCCGTGGCCCGTTTGTTATGCTCTGGCATTCGCCTGGTGTTGATCGAAGAAACCACGAAAAAAACTACCGATCACAACAGCCGGCCGCTAGAATTCTCCGCCAGACTGCGGCTGAATTCGACCTAGCCATCTAGCAAATGTCGAAAATCCGGTCACTGTCGGGACTCGACCCCTAGACACTCGCGGCCAGAGGCACCGCAGTGACATCCGTTGAGCCACCTGCTCCGGCGGCTTTAATTGTATTAGCGTGTTTCTGTCTTGCGTCGTTCGTGCGTCCGCGCGCTGCTGTGTGTCCGTGAGGCGCCGTCCGCCGTGGAGAGGTCCGCAGCGAAGCCTTGAGGTGCGCCGCGGCGTGACGGCGCCGGAGTGCCCGGTGATTCAGGGAAACGTTTGGAAAGTAAATGTTTTGACCGAGAGGCGCAAATATGATTTTCAGACTTGGGAGCAAACTGATGAATGAGAAGGGGCGTGCTTCATGCGGTGGCGCACCCAAGGGGTGGGGGTGGGGGTGTATGAGGGCCATCCAAAATCCATTCGACCAAGGTAAGTTATGCAATGTATATGGAACTCCATATCGAAGGCAGTAACAAGCAATAACGTATCAGTAAAAAATAAAACTTTTTTTTTGGGAGGGGGGGGGTACTTCATGCTGTTTGATCGAACGAACATACTGCCAAAAAGCGGTCTCTTTAAAAAGCAGTCTCATGGCCACAGTAGATGCCGGCGCCTGTATGTCTGCCGAATGCCGTCACAGTTTTACTATCGTACGCCTATTAATATAATCTCCTTTCAAATGTCCTAACGTTCTAAAAATTTAAAATATCAACCTTTTCTAAGTAGTTTCCGATGTTTTATCAAGCTTTTGGTACATTTCGTACTTTGCTGCGTTTCAATTCTCACAATTCTCTACTTTTCATGGAAGCTATGTTTTTTCGTATTATTCTTCTTGCTAAAATTTCTAATTTTACAATAAACAATCATCACAAGCTTCAGGTACCAAACGTTTGAAGCAAGTTCATTTATTTTATTTTTATCTTCATTATTTTTACGTTTTTTCTTTCTTTGTAAGTAGCAAAGAAACCAGTAGTAACCACAGTTAGGAACCTTTTCACAGTTTCCTCAAAGTGTTTCAAATTTATAACTAAAGTCCATATATGAAACGCAATTTCGTACCCACCTATCTGCATTGATCCTCTGCGTAAATATTTCCAACGTCTAATTTGTCCCACTCTTTAAATAAATAATTTATATTTCCTGATTTCCAAAAGTAGCCGCTTGGAAATTGCAAAATGATTGGCGGTGTTCATATACTCGACACAGTAATGGTCATTCTGTATTGTACCCCATCAACGTGATTAGGACATTAAATCAAAAAACGTGCCAGTTTATGTTACATTATTGCAATACTAACTTTAATATGTTTTCAACGCATTATTTATATATAAAAAAGGGGGGGGAAAGTAAATCATCTTCATTCTAAACCTCACAAGCTCTACGCTTCAAAAGTTTGAAGGAAGTGGAAAGCCTTCAGTTCTTATTTTTCATCTTTTTCGTTTGAAGAGGCAAGTGCTGACGTAGTGGCCTCAACTGGTGTCGTTACCCTAATAAGCACTTTTAAGGAGTCGCTTTAAACGCGGCCGCGTGACGGCCGTAGCTGTGAGTCTCTGCCTATCTAAACGCTGCCAGTGGAACTTTTCGCAGATACATTGATTCGTGTTTCCGGGCGCGGCAACTGCTCAAGTCATACGCGAAGTCCAGCGCCAGTCATACGCGTCCCATAAGCGAAGTGCATAGGTTAATCACGAGAAGTGGCGGTTACATTCTCCAGTTGTAGGACGACATTCAGGTAGACCAGCACTTTGTCTTGCGGGGTGTTTCTCACCGAGGTATCTCCCATCAGCGTGTTACCGCCTCAGTTGGGACTAGTGATGCGACATCGATAGCAAAATATCGACGTTAGTAAACATCGATATTCAAAATTAAAACATCGATGTTAAAAATACGTCGGCAAAAAACCATTTATGTTTTGAAACAGGATTAGTAAATTTTAACATTAGAATTGTGTACCTTAAAATTTAATTTGACAGTGTTCATGTTTATAAATTCACCGAATAAGGTTACGAGAAGAAGGAGCAGATTCTCCTCACACAGCATCATTGTTGATCATATTTGAATGTGCCAAATGAATATGAGGAAGAGGAAATACGAGGACTTCAGTAGCATGGAGTTTATCTCGGCGAGAGAGTTTGGTGAATGAAGATAGCGCAAATAGCGTTGCGTTGGTTCCATCACATGAATAACATGAATATCAGTTATTATTCCATATTTTAATTTTACAGTTTTTGATCATGGGAATTTATAATTCAGAAACATAACATCGTAAAAGAAGAAATCCATCGATCACAAAACATCAATGTTTAAAAAACATCGGTGTTAATACAATGATATTTAAAATATCGATGTTTTTACAACACATCGATGTTTTGAAAACATCGACATTGATGTCGCATCCCTACTTGGGACAAGCTCTAAGCTTCCGACTGGTCTCTGGAGATGTGCGATAGTGTAGTGCGTGGTAGAGTAAGTGCGTGTAATTAAGGGGCGAGGGAAGGACAAGGATGAGGAAGGAAAGACAGCGCGCGGTCTGTGGCCCGTTAGTTTCTCCGATCAGGGTGAACGAACAGGCCCCGAACCACGAACGATCTTTCCTTCCCCTTCCTTGTCCTATTATCACCCTTTCTTTCACACACTTCCAGTTTCATGCACTGCACTATCGCATATGCCAGGAGACCCCTCGGGCGCTTAGAGCTTGTCGCGAATGGGGAAAATCTCGGACAGAAGTTCTTGTCTTCAACAAAAAATGTTTTCTATTTCGCGCGAATGAAGATGTGTTTGAAATGTTGCCATCAGTGCTGGCTGCGAGCTTTTGCCTTCAACTGTTTATTGTGACAGAGAAAGGAAAACAATTCATAATCGTTCAAGAGAAGTTGCGCGAGTAATACTGATTCCGGGTGCATCAACGACTAAAGTTGTTAGTCTCGTAAATGTGGCGTAAATTTTTTGATATTAATCAATTTGTGGCCCGTTTGCTACGGTTTGGCTCCGGCATTTCTCTAGTGTGGATCGGATAAACGACGGAAAACTGCCGCTCAGAGCAGACGGCCTTCCTCTAGTCCGCGACTGAATTCGACCTAGCGATGTGGACTAGTGTCGGAAATCCAGACATCGCCGGATGATATATTGTTTACTAGAGCCCCGGAATTACTATCCCCACTCCTTTCCAACATTAGATGATTTCAGAATAAGTAATAACAAGGAGCGTTGTAGACAAAATCTGATAACCAGATATGTTCACTCCCGAGTAATATAAACTATTTTGCATCGAAAAACGAACGAATCACTTTGATATAAAATTCCTTTTGTGAAAATAACCAAACTCCCCACTCTTCTTGCAGCTAGCGAAATCATTTTGTTTTATGAAAAATATTCAGACACTTCTTCCTAATTCGCACAAGTTCCCTTTATCTGTCTTAAAATTCAGTCGCCCGTCCTCACAAGGCGTTACTTCAGCTCCTCATTTAGCACAATAAGTGCAACCGCAACTCGTATCTTCTGCCTTCCACTAGTTCTGTCGGAAAGTGAGTGAGGTATAACCTCACTTAATTCCATGCTAGTATTTTCCGAATATTTTCCTCGCGCCGTCACGAAACACGGCAACAAATAGTCCTAATGTAAAGCGATCGGCAATATCTTGTCGGAGAGATCTTGCTCAGATCTTTCTGGCAATATATTGCCCGTCCTTGCTCTTGCTAGTGTGAAGATGACCGCATGAAGCAGAAACAAATTGCTGGAAGATATTGCGGAAACGTATTGCTAATGTAAGGCCAGCATTACGGACTCCGCCTGGAGCCGCCACGTGGCGCGCCACCTCCGCCGCGACCAGGCTTTTGGCGTGGGCTGCCTTCGAGTGGTCGTCGGCGGCGGCGGCGCTCCGTGCCGATCCGTGGGCGCCTGACGGCCCGCGGCACTTGTTGCGCGGCGCCCTTGGCCGTGCGGCCGCCCCCGCCCCCACGCCCCGCGCGGCGGGCGGGCGGGCGAGCGGTCGTGAGCGGCGCGGCGTGGGCGGCGGGACCTTGGCCGTGGGCGGGGCTGCGGCTCTAGAGCCGCGCACGGCGTCCAGGAGACAGCCAGACAGCGGGAGACAGATTGCGAGAGAGAGAGGGAGGGAGTGAGAGGGCATAGACTAAGGAGGTTCATTACTTAGTTCATTACTCTATGGGGAGGGAAAAAATAGAGGTAAAGAGAGAGGGGAAATATAGACATGCCAGGAAAAGAGACAAAAAGAGAAGGAGGAAAGTGAGAGGGAGGAAAAGAGAGATGAAAGAAGAAAGAGGAAACAAGACAGAAGGGTAAAGAGAGAGGAAACAAGAGAGAAAAAAATAAGGAGGGGAAATAGAGAGGGAATCCAGAGAGAGAGGAAAAAATAGATAGGGGAAAAGGAGAGAGATGAAACATGAAACAGAAAAAAGGGAGGGGGAAAAGAGAGAGGAAGGGAATGAAAGTGATGGGAAAAGAAAGTGAGGAAAAGATAGAAAGACATTGAAAAAGAGAGGAGGAAGAGAGGGTGAGAGAGTGAGAGAGAGAGAAAGATAGAGAGAGAGAGAGAGAGAGAGAGAGAGAGAGAGAGGAGAGAGTATTTGCACAGCGTGAAGCAACAAGATAATCTCATAATCTACTTATTTTCTATGTACAGGCACTTTTTGCTCAGGTAAAGCGAAAAGCGATCGACTGCATTTTTGAGCCTTGCGCTTGCTCCTTCTGAAGCGTTACAGCAATCGAGAGCGCAATCGATTTTCTGGGCATGCGCAGTTCGGGTTTCGCGTCACACTTGTGCATGCGCAGAAGATCGAGAATTCAGTCGACTGGTGTACACTAAGCCATGCAAAAAACAAAAAACAAAAGAAAAAAACAAAAAACAAAAAAAAAATCCTACTGATCTTCAGGCAGCTCAAGTTTGGGACCACTTTAGTGCATGCACAGAAGATTGATATTGCTGTCCATGCCTTCATAGTGTTGTTTTTGGGTGGTTACCGTTGACGATTCTCAATTTAATTCCACATTCAAAATGTTTCTCAGCACTTCTCGCTCTCAGTGCAATATGGCAGTCAGTGTTCAGACTGGCTTTTCGAACGAAGTGCCCTTTCTGTGGTCACATGGTTCGGAACGTAAACTGTTGATGTTCAGAACGAGCGAATATCGGTGCGCCAAAGTAGCTCACCCACATCTTTCCACCATGCTGCGCCTACACCATGCTAAACATTTACCGGGCGAATTATATTGCACACTAACCGATCATTCGGTCATGCTATTTCGAATTTGGCACAAACTTTGACGGCCGAGTGTGCTGCTAACACTATATTCCCACGATGAAACGTAAAGTTGATGACATTAGGTTGTGGCCTTATGGGAATTTGGCATACAGTCTGTCGATATATTTCAGCATTACTTCCATTTCAACCTAAATGTTGAGCAAAAACTGTTTTTCGACTTCCCATGCTGGTCGAGTTATTGCTGTGCTTTAACAGTGATTCTATTGTTCCAAGCCAAGTAATTTTCTCTCATTTAATTAGATTTCGAGAATAAGCACCGAACGACATTGAAGTTATCATTTTTTCTGTCATCATTCATCGTATAGTGGATTAACATGTAATTGCTCTTCTGATGTAGATTTTTACAGTTTTTCCTTGTGTGCGATATAATCGCAACGGTTCAGCTACTTTTAATAACAATGCAGAATCGCAAATATACATTAATTAGTTTTGTGTATTCCCCTCGGGCAGAACTTGATTTATAAAATTTTAAATTTTGAACGCGCTTGAAATTACTTATTAATTTATAACAAATAGTTACATATTTGTAGTATAATTTAATAATTAGAAATTATTCTTAATTACGATTAGTAACAGAGATAACACTGGCCATATCATTCCAAACAAGAATTTATAATATGACTCAGAAATAGAGGGTTGGTAGCAAAATCGGATAACAAGAAATCGTTTACAAAACCAGAAAGAGCCAGATACGTGATGTGAAGACGCTGAGCTGGCTCTTTCGTATACACTACATGACTTTGTGGCGAAACCAGATATAGTCAATGAGACTGTTTCAAAACTACTGTAAGTAGAAATCAAATAAAATATGATAATCTTTCAAAATAATAATAATTTGTATTCGCTGAAAGTTTGCCTAGGCTATATCGTATCAATAATATCAATAAACGGCGAATTCATATCAATTTCGGAAATACAATACCAAAAATTATCTTCCGTAAACAATGCACTTTATTAATTTTTATGTTTCCTGAAAAAGTTATAAAAAGTGGTGAAGCGTTGGCTCTAGATAGAATTGGACTACAGATGAAAATATCGTTTATAGATAACAAGAATCACTCTCTTCCGATCCACATACATTACAACTAAATACTAGATAATTCACTTAGAGTATTCTCCCCCAAATCTGGGTGTCGTAATATTGTACTGCCATTTCTTGACAGCCATGCATTAAGCGAAAACAGCAATTTAAATGCAATTACATATATATTTTTAATAATTTTATTTGCTTGCAGCATTTTGAGGACTATTTCCTTTTCACAATCAGGCTGAAACGGTTATATATATTCACGGTTATATGTAACAATTCAATATAATATGTGTACATAAATAAAGATAAATTCGTTCAAATTACACACTTAAAACTCGCCTAATTTATTCACTGTTTCGTGTTTTTGCTATTGTCTTATTTGATCAATATAATTGCCAAGAAATGAAAGTAATGATTCATTGAAATTTTATATCAACACGGCATCAAAATACTTACTGGAATTGAATAGATTAAACTTCAGGGAAACGAACTTCGCCTCTGGACCGCATATTCCAATGACATGAGAGTTTGCAGAGGAGGGTCACATATGGTAATTCATGGTAATGGTAATTCTAGCGAGTCTGAACGACGCGGACTGCGAGATGAAAACTAGTTAAATACCTGGGCATTGTAAATGCAGTAAAGGAAAAGAACATGTATCGTCATTCATTTGTTTCCAAATTTTATTTTTTACCTAATTTCAATAATTTAAATTAACTAATTTACTAATTAACTAGAAGTTAACTTGACTAGGTTTGTATATTTATATTTCACTATCGTAATTCCCTTTCATACTTCCCTCCATAACCACTAGACGCTGTGGTGTAGTAAGAGAGGGGGGCCAGGTGCGCTCCGCCCCGGTTGACCCCATTTTAGGCAAGACATAATTTGGAAACGTTTGTAATTGGAATTTTATAAATTTAGATTATTTATTTAAATATTATATTTCAATTATTCTGAGTTACGTCATTTTTTAATATATTATAAATAAATGTCATAACCAAATATACTTGTATTTTTATGAAATAAATAATAATCTATTCAGTAATAGATATTTTTGTGTTTAATTAATGGGCGGGTTTGACCATTAGTTTCGCCCCATGGGACAGCAACTAAAGATCACTGCTAGACCACTAATTTGAACCCAACATTTTAAGTGGAGCTATGAATTCAATTGAATTATATTAATTACAAGAACACTCTCACATACTGAAATTTTTAAACAACATGGTATAAAAGACAAACAGGTTCTTTAGAGAGATCGTACATTCCGAACCACGTACCTTTCTTTCTCCTATTACTACAGCGTGCTCCCATGTGGTCTAGTGGCTAGGATACCTGGCTTTCACCCAGGAGGCCCGGGTTCGATTCCCGGCATGGGAACTTTTGTGATAAGAAGGCGGGTGTCTGGATCAGCTCGTAAATGACAACATTCATACCGAATCGAAATATTTTTTCTTAGTACATGATTTCTCGTGAGAGCAAGCGCGCAATGCTTCCTTTACGTGCTCCCACGTGCACAAGTGATTTGAACGATAGCGCACGGTGCTCGATCGATTCTCGCTCGTATTGTAATAACGCGTCACACTCGCGTATTAATAATCAACGTTATATCATTGTATAATGTACTATCTTCTTGCAAAAGAAACTTTGCGCAAAGGAAACTTTTCATTTTGGGAGACTTTGATGCCCTTACCCAAAGCCACAGCGATCTACTTGAGCTAACATTCGTTGCACTCCGTTGTCTTGTCCATGGTTCCAATGGTGATTCAACTGGTCCTGGTTAAATGATTGATTGTTAGTGATTCCGGGCACGTCAACTGCTGAGGTCACTAGTCTCGGTAGTGTAGTGCATGTTATTGCACGTTAGATGGCGGTGATCCCTCTCCGATGGTTGGTGATGCCAGCTTGCACGCATTTCCCCAACCAGGTATCTCCCACAAGCGTGGCACTGCTCCAGCCGGGACAAGCTCTAACCACCCGGCATGTGTGGTAATGTAGTACATGAAAGTGTATGTGTAAGTAAAGGGTGAAGAAGGACAAGGAAGAGGAAGGAAAGATCGCGCGCGAG
>BOPP01000163.1:2184163-2195494 GCA_017312745.1 Gryllus bimaculatus
GAACAAGGAAGTGAAACATTTTGGATTGAACGGTTGGTGACTGACTTGGAATCTCTCAGTCAGTATTTTGTTTTGCACCTTTTTTCGCTTCCTATCCCTCTAGACGCTATTTTATGCTCTGGAAGAAAGAGTATATTTGAATCTCTGGAGAGTGGGACATGACATAGGAAATATGTGTGGTTTCCAACAGAAAGAATAATCGAAACCGCATAAAATGCTTCTGTGAACCACACTCGATTATTCCGTTATTTCCGCACAGAAACGTAGAATACAACATTCAAATGCGCCGCGAAGAGCCCGGAAACCCGTTATGTTTTTTCCTACAGTTGAAGATTTTGCTGCCTTACTAGGAAGGGGGTATCAAAACCACAATGTTTCCGTTGAAGTGACAGTTCTTTTCTACTCATGTGTGTGGAAATCAATCGGCGCAGATTATCCAGAATAACATAAAATCTAAAGGCGAAGTACGCATTTCTGAATTTATGGATCTTTTATTTTATTTTATTTACTTTTATTTATTTTGGTCAAAAAAATTAGTAATAACGATAAAGACGTAAGGGGAAAGAGTAAACTCTGCGCATTTTTCATGAGCTCCCGAATCTCTTTGAAATAAATATTAAGATTTACTTTCGAAATTAATATTTCCCCGCGCTTAATCTCTGTCAATCTGTATGTGCGTTGCTACAAATAAAAGATTGTAATTGCTGTCTAACCCTTCCTACCAAGTCACACTTCAATTCAATGCTAAAGTATTTGCGAATTCATTCTGTGTAATTAAAGTTGAATTAATAAGTCTAAACGTACCTGCTTAGGAACCTATATGTATTTTGGAAATAAAATTTTGATGTCAATGATATGTACAAAAAAAAGTGTTAAGTTCAATAAAAATAATTCTCATTTTAAGTGAAATGAAATATTAATTTAAAAATATAAAAACTTTAGTTAGAAATAGTTTTTAATGCTTTACATGGACAGATGTTGTTGAAAAGGACAATAGAAAACTTGCCATCGAAATTACGTTATGTCTTCAGTAATTCAGATTATTCAAGTTAATGCGTCCTAACCTTTGCGACATTTTACATAAAATGGATGATTATGTTAATGCTATGCCTTAAGTTTTTGTACAGCATAAAAGCGCTCTGATTGGGTTATATCCTGCTGTCTTTCTATGAGCTATAAGTAAAGAAAAATAAGAAAAGCTATTGAAAAGTAGTAAAAGCATTTATAAAATAAAGTAATTAAATATGGTAGACGAATTTACTTGAAGGGGTCACCTATGTAATACCCCATAACCCCCAAATAGTAATACACGATTGACAGTCAGTAATATAAATATAGTAATCAATTATAAATATAATGATTGACGTCGATATCCCTGATTTCGACGTTAATAGTATGATTTGACAGTAATACATGATTGACATACAACTCTTAAGTCTAACTTCCTTACATTTATATTTTTTTTAATGTGACGTTCACGCGTCGAGGCAAACGAACGAAACCATTTCATACAATTCACGATGCCACAAAGCAAGGACGGCCGCCATGTTGGCGTTTCGTCTTGATTGTAACGACCGCGAGAGGGGGCGAGAGCAGCCGTTCGACCCCATTGCGGGTTGTTTAGATAAGACAATCGCGTTCTTTGGTTTCGCGATCGTAAAATTTGTTGGCCGCGCGCTGCCGTCTCGCACTACACTTAATCTCGCAGGAGCAATGCGATGATGCGGTTCCGTTGGCCAACGGCGCCTGCGGCGCGATCGTCCGGGTGGATGGTCAGCTCGTTTCATTCAGGCGGCCCCTCGGTACCCCAGATAACCAGGCTCGCCATTCTGATGCACTGCTCATGTTTTCAGTGGTGCATTGCAGCGAGCTAACTTGGTAAATGAATGTTTATCACGACATATAGAAATATATAGTTCATTTGGGTCATGATGTCATTTTTTTGCCATCCTATTTTTGGACCTCTAGTATCATTTTTTCGTTTTGGCATTTTTTCCTGTTCGTGTTTTTGTTCTGTATGATAATTGACTTACCAGTTTTCTTCACTAAAAACATAGTTGTTTATTGTTATCATCGTTCATGACAAAATTCAGCACAGCAATGGACTCGGTAACTTCCTGGACTTTTCAAAAACCGACGGTAGGAGACCGGAGCTAAGGATTACATTTCCTCTTAAACTGAACACTTTGTATTAAATATAGTTTTATATCATTCATTTTATTTAAATTTGTAGTACTCATTGAATAAGTGAACATTTTCGCTCAAATCCTTGAATGTTTTTTAAAAAAAAAAGATCAATTCCCCCCTTATTTTAAGTTTTTAAGTCCTATTCCTCTCGATTTATAAAGACTTTTTATAGTACTTTTTTAGCTAACATTTTAGGTTATCAGAGCCTGCCTCATTACGTAAAAAAAGTGTAGGAAACCACCGGCATGCGCATTTCAATGATATTAGCAGTAACCCTCTTAAACATAATTACAAGTAAGAGAATATTTGTGTTGTCATAAGAATTTCGTGTTATCAGATATTTATTCTATAATCTATATTACTTACGTTTCTCGAACCGCCCTTCCTTCGCTCCAAAAATTTCCGTACTGTGGCAAATAAAATATTTTGTACAGAAACCCGGTCAACTTGTGACACACGAGTGAGACAAATTTAAAAAAAACAATTTCCTAATTCATGCAAAATACTGCCAAAAACTACTTATACTTCTTCGAAACACTAATGATCTTTGTTTCAAAAATCTTTCTTTCAATCATTCTGTAGCAAATGTTCTTGTAGAATCTTTCATTAATCAACATTTCAATCATTTCTTGTAGGAAATTCTATAAAAAAAAATAGGCAAAATAATTGCGCCGTCTCATCATAGAAAATCGAGAATGCGTATTGATAATCTCTGCAAATTTTCTAAAAAATTCATCTCAAAACGGGTTTCAAATGCCTAAATCTCTCGAAAATAGGTTCTTTATACTTCGTAGCAGGAATGTTCAAATGCTGGCTAATTTTGTACTCCAATAATAATTACATGTTGAACAATAGCATTCTCGTTTTTCTCTCAGAATGCCTAGAATTGATTCTCACCATGAAAGTGTTTTAGTAAAATCTTACGCAACTAATCTAAACCGCAAAATGAATTATATATAATTCACCGCCACGACCCGAACGAAATTTCATATTTCTAAATGCCAACTCTTAACTGCATCAAACATTTTATCAATCAGAGCGTATTAAGAAAGATATGCAGGTCCTTACAAGGATGTTTCTTTTTTGACCTGACGAATATGTTTTTAGACCACTTACCCCCGTGCTCCCATGTGGTCTAGTGGCTAGGATACCTGGCTTTCACCAGGAGGCCCGGGTTTCGATTGCCGGCGTGGGAAGGTGTTTTGGAAAACTTAACTTACTGGATATGAGGCGTGTGATGCACGTATCGTCGGAAACGTATTGAGAACTGTCAGAGATGCAGTGAAAAAGAAAAGACTTTCAAGAATTTCGGTAGGTCATGACACGTTCTACTCCATATAACGTCTTGGGAAAAAAAAAAGTAATTACGATGCAACGTAACCTACATACGGATCCCTGCGTGTATTCCTTACTTTTTAATTCAAACAATATGGTTTCCGCAAACGAATATCATGATGAGTAACTTTTTTTTTTTAACGCAAAAATATGGCCAGTAATGCATAAATAGATTCGCCAGAACTATTACGAAGCGATTAAAACTGCTTACTCATGTATCGTCTGAATTCAACGCGGAGGATTCATTTTTTAAATTTCCAACTTGTTTACTTTATTCGAGATTGAAGTGATTGGCTTTAGCTGAAGACTTACGAAAACGTTCTCATAACAAAATCAAATGGATGAAAGTGGTTTGCCTAAACGTCAAGTCTTGGTCCCATGTGGGTTCTAGTGCTAGGATAACCTGGCTTTCACCAGGAGGCCCGGGTTCGATTCCCGGCATGGAAGTTTTTTTCTAGAAATTATTTCAGTATGTTTAAGACCTCAGCTCAAACGAAAAAACCTGACCACCATTAGCCATGTATTTTTTAAAAAATTGCATGACATTTGATTTACGAACAAATTTTTATTACGAAACAAACTGTACATTCGACTTATTTAAAGTATACTTTTTATAGAAGCTATTTTATTAAGAGAATATCTGTGTCATCATATATTAGTTGTTTTTGCAATGTTATTATCTTGCAATTTTCGAAAATACAAATGTTTCAGCTAAAAGAAAACCTGCGCCATTTTTATAAGATTGACTTCTCTTTCTCGTCTAATCACCCGATCGAGATTCCATGTTAGGAATATGTGAGGGGAGTGTAGGTTTCCTTGACCTGCCTCGCAACTGTCATACGCGACGCGGAGGAGAAAGGCTAACATCCCCACAGGCGATTGAAAAACGCTGACTTTCCAGTCCCGTAATCAATAACTTGAGACAATACAAAAACCATGCACGAATTATTCATGAGCAGAAATAATTTTTGTCTGTATCACCTACTCAAACCAAATCCTACACACCACAGATATATATATATATATATAATATATGATAATATATAATTATATATATATATATTATATATATATTACATACACTACAACAGTACATAGACAATACACGAAACAGTGAACGGCTTTTACCTCTCCTCTGCCTTCCTCTTCTCCTCCATCTTTTTCTTATTCCTTTCTTTTTCTACATGTACTAAAAAATTTATTTGTGAAAGAACAGGGAATTTATCAATACTTTTCAAAACGGTATGCCGTACTGCTTGCACGTTTATTCAACAGGAACCAGACGGTTTCTTCTTCTCTTCTTCTTCTTCTTCTTCTTTCTTCTCTTCTTCTTCTTCTTCTTCTTGTCTTCTTCTTCTTCTTTACAAATTTTTCATTTGAGTTTCCGCTTTGTCAGCAGAAAAAAAGATCTCAAGGTCTTACGAAAGCAACACTGGGATATTTTTGGAAATAAAATTAGATAAATTTCCCTTATCGTTTTCGCGAGTACATATTGAATCTTTTCCAACACTGTCTCTTGTACTTGCACTTCGTTCTGGTGGTAAGCAGATGATTCCATCATCTTGTGCTTTTCTTCGAACGAATTTGCTTTTGTTATTTAGTTTGCGGAGAAGAAAGAATTTTCCCACACTAGTCTAGCATAGAAAAACGACTTTCCTTAACGCGGGTTTTCTTACGAGTAACACGACCTAAAACCTAATGCGTTTTGCTTTTCCCGAATTTATCGACCTTTTTCCATAACACAGGATTCGCCTCCAGACTGCTTGCGTTTTGATCCGGAGGAGCAGGCGCGCCACCGACGAGGCTCAGCGCGAAGCGTCGAAGGCGATTGCAAGAGGGAGGGCAGAGGGGAGAAAACTGGATCGTGGGAACCGCGAGGCCGAAACCCGGGTTCGGTCGCCAGGCGCTTCGCTTCGCTCCGGGGCCGGTTTGGCGGCGGTTGGCCTTGGCGTGGCTCGGTGGGGGGGGGGGTGATGCTGTTTCGCTTCGCACCGATCGAAGACCCACCAGCTGCCTGCTATCGACTGTTGAAGCTAGGGGCCAGCATTTGCGATGCAGTCTGTAGCGGCTCTGAACCAGATGGTCGTTGAGATTTGAGACCCAGTTTTTTTTTTTTTTTCTTAATTTTTTATACAGCTACGAAGGCTATAGTGAATTCAGGCCGCTGGCCTGGAGGAGAAATTCTTAGCATGCCGGCTGCACTGATCTCGTAGTTTTTCACGGGGTTTCTCCGATCAACACTCGGCGGATGCCAGATCAGTACTCCAACAACAAGAGCCAGGCCGATAGCAGGCACTGGTGTGGTCTTCGATCGGTGCGAGCGAACAGCATCACACCCCCCCCCCACCGCCGCCACCGCCAGCGCCACCGCCGCCAAACCGGCCCCGGAGCGAAGCGAAGCGCCTGGCGGACGACCCGGGTTCGGGCCTCGGCCGGTTCCACGATCCAGTTTTCTCCCCTCTCCCTCCCTCTGCATCGCCTTCGACGCTTCGGCGCTGAGCCTCGTCGGTGGCGCCGCCTGCTCCTCCCGGATCAAAACGCTAGCAGTACTGGAGGCCGTGTATGGAAAAGGTTCGATAAATTCGGGAAAAGCAAAACGATTAGGTTTAGGTCGTGTTACTCGATAAGACCGTTAAGGAAAGTCGTTTTTCTATGCTAGACTAGTGTGGAAATTCTTTCTTCTACGCCAAAACTAAATAACAAAAGCAAATTCGTTCGAAGAAGAAGCACAAGATGATGGAATCATCTGCTTACCACAGAACGAAGTGCAAGTACAAGAGACAGTGTTGGAAAAGATTCAATATACTCGCGAAACGATAAGGGAAATTATCTAAATTTCTTTCCAAAATATTCCGTGTTGCTTTCGAAGACCTTTGAAGAATCTTTTTTCTGTGACAAAACGGAAACACAAATGAAAAATTGTGTAAAGAAGAAGAAGAAGAAGAAGAAGAAGAAGGAAGAAGAAGAAGAAGAAGAAGAAAGAAGAAGAAGAAAGAAGAAGAAGAAGAAGAGAAGAGAAGAAGAAACCGTCTGGTTCCTGTTGAATAAAGTGCAAGCAGTACGGCATACCGTTTGAAAAGTATTGATAAATTCCCTGTTCTTTCACAAATAAATTTTTTAGTACATGTAGAGAAAAGAAAAGGAATAAGAAAAAGAATGGAGGAGAAAAGGAAGGAGGAGGAAGAGGATAAAAGGCCGTTCACTGTTTCGTGTATTGTTATGTTGTTGTATTATGTAATATATATATATATATATATATATATATATTATAATATTATCATATATATATATATATATATATAATATCTGTGTGTGTAAGATTTGGTTTGAGTAGGTGATACAGACAAATTATTTCTGTCATGAATAATTTCGTGCATGGTTTTTGTATTGTCGCAAGTTATTGATTGACGTGGACTGGAACAGTCAGCGTTTTTCAATCGCCTGTGGGGATGTTAAGCCTTCTCCTCGTCGCGCGTATGACAGTTGCGAGCAAGGTACAAGGAAACCTATCACTCCCCTCACATATTTCCTACATGGAATCTCGATCGGGTGATAGACAGAGAAGAGAAGCTCAATCTTATAAAAATGGCGCAGGTTTCTTTTAGCTAAACTATTTGTATTTTCGAAAATTGCAAGATAAGTAACATTGGCAAAAACAACTAATATACTGATGACCACAGATATTCTCTTAATAAAATAGTTTACAAAAAGCTAATACTTTAAATAAGGTCGATGTACAGTTTGTTCGTAATAAAATTTGTTCGTAAATCAAATGTCTGCAATTTTTTAAAAATAATGGCTATGGTGGTCAGGTTTTTTCGTTTGACTGAGGTTCTTAACAATTACTGAAATAATTTCTAAAAAAAACTTCCCATGCCGGGAATCGAACCCGGCGCCTCCTGGTGAAAGCCAGGTATCCTAGCCACTAGACCCAGCATGGGACCAAGACTGACGTTTAGGAAACACTGTTCATCCATTTGATTTTTGTTATGAGAACGTTTTCGTAGTCTTTCAGCTAAAGCCAATCACTTCAATCTCGATAAAAGTAAACAAGTTTGGAAATTTAAAAAAATGAAATCCTCCGCTGTTGAATCAACGATACAGAGTAAGCAGTTTATGCTTCGTAATAGTTCTGGCACATCTATTTATGCATTACTTGCCATATTTTTGGTTAAAAAAAAAAGTTACTCATCCATGATATTGTTTGCGGAAAACCATATTGTTTGAATTAAAAAGTAAGGAATACACGCAGGATCCGTATGTAGGTTACGTGCATCGTAATTACTTTTTTTTTTCCAAGAGCGTTATATGAGGTAGAACGTGTCATGACCTACCGAATTCTTGAAAGTCTTTTTTTTTTCACTGCATCTCTGACAGATTCTCATATACGTTCGACGATACGTGCATCAACGCCTCATATACCAGTAAGTTAAGTTTTCCAAAACACCTTCCCACGCCGGCAAATCGAACGCGGCCTCCGTGGGTGAAAGCCAGGTATCCTAGCCACTAGACCACATGGGAGCACGGGGGATAAGTGGTCTAAAAAACATATTCGTCAGGTCAAAAAAAGAAACATCCTTGTAAGGACCTGCATATCTTTCTTAATACGTTCTTATTGAAAATGTTGATGCAGTTAGAAGTTGGCATTTAGTAAATATAATTTCGTTCGGGTCGTGGCGGCGATTATATATAATTACATTTTGCGGTTTAGATTAGTTGGTAGATTTTACTAAAACACTTTCATGGTGAGAATCAATTCTAGGCATTCTGAGAGAAAACGAGATGCTATTTTCACATGTAATTATTATGGAGTACCAACATAAGCAGCATCTACATTCTGTACGAAGTATAAAGAAGCCTATTTTCGAGAGATCTTAGGCATTTGAAACCCGTTTTGAGATGAATTTTTAGAAATTTGCAGAGATCATCAATAGCGCATTCGATTTTCTATGATGAGACGGCGCAATTATTTGCCTATTTTTTTTATAGAATATTCTACAAGAATGATTGAATGTTGATTAATGAAAGATTCTACAAGACATTCTACAAGAATGATTGAAAGAAAGATTTTGAAACAAAGATCATTAGTGTTTCGAAAATATAAGTAGTTTTTGCAGTAATTTTGCATGAAATATAGGCAATTGTTTTTTTTAAATTGTCTCCTCGTGTGTCACAAGTTGACCGGTTCTGTACAAAATATTTATTTGCACAAGTATCGGAATTTTGGAGCGAAGGAGGGCGGGTTCGAGAAACGTAGTAATTAGATTATAAATAAATATCTGATAACACGAATTCTTATGACAACACCAAATACTTCTCTTACTTGTAATTCATGTTAAGAGGGTTTACTGTATATCATTTGAGATCGCATGCGGTTTGGTTTCCTACACTTTTTCACGTAATGAGCAGGGCTCTGATAACCTAAAATTAGCTAAAAAATACCTATAAAAAGTCTTTAAAATGAGAGGAATAGGACCTTAAAACTTAAAAATAAGGGGGAATTGATCTATTTTTTTAAAAAACATTCAAGGATTTGTAGGAAAATGTTCACTTATTCAATGAGTACTACAAATTTAAATAAAATGAATGATATAAAACTATATTTAATACAAAGTGTTCATTTTAAGAGGAAATGTAATCCTTAGCTCCGGTCTTCCTACCGTCGGTTTTGAAAGGTCCAGGAAGTTACCGAGTCCATTGCTGTTGTGAATTTTGTCATGAACCGATGATACAATAAAAACTATGTTTTAGTGAGTAACTGTAAGTAAATTATCATACAGCAACCAAAAACACGAACAGGAAAAAATGCACAAAAACGACAAAAATGATACTAAGGTCCAAAAATGAATGGCAAAAAATGACAATAATGACCCAATGACTATATATTTCTATATGTCATGATAAACATTCATTTACAAGTTAGCTACGTCTGCAATGCACCAATGAAAACATGACATGTCATCAGAATGCGAGCCCTGGTACTGGGGTACCGAGGGGGCGCCTGAATGAAACAGCTGACCATCCAACACCGACGATCCGCGCGCAGGGCGCCTTGTGCCAACGGGAACCATCAGTCGCTATTGCTCCTCGAGATTAAGGTTAAGTGGCGAGACGGAGCGCGCGGCCAACAAATTTACGACCGAAACAAAAGACGCGATGTATTATCTAAACAACCCAATGGGGTCGAACGGCTTGCTCTCGCCCCCTCTCGCGGTCGTTACATCAGACGAAACGCCAACATGGCGGCCGTCCTTGGCTTTGTGGCATGTGAATTGTATGAAATGGTTTCGTTCAGTTTGCTCTCGACGAGTGACGTCCATTAAAAAAAATATAAATGTAAGGAAGTTAGACTTAAGAGTTGTATGTCAATCATGTATTACTGTCAATCATATATTACGTCGAAATCAGGGATATCATATATTTATATTGATACTATATTTATATTGATGACTGTCAATCGTGTATTACTATTTGGGTTTGGGGTATTTACATAGGCGACCCCTTCTAAGTAAATTGTCTACCATATTTAATTACTTATTTTTAAATGCTTTTACTACTTTTCAATAGTTTCTTAATTTTTCTTTACTTATAGCTCATAGAAAAACAGCAGGATATACCCAATCAGAGGCTTTTATGTGTACAAAAAACTTAAGCAATAGCATTAACATAATCATCCATTTATGTAAAATGTCCAAAGGTTAGGACGCATTAACTTGAATATCCTAATTCTGAAGACATACGTAATTTCGATGGCAAGTTTTCTATTGTCCTTTTCAACACATCTGTCATGTAAAAGATTAAAAAACTATTTCTAACTAAAGTTTTTACTATTTTTAAATTAATATTTCATTTTCACTTAAAATGAGAATTATTTTTATTGAACTTACACTTTTTTGTACATATTCATTGACAATTCAAAATTTTATTTCAAAATACATAGGTCCTAAGCAGGTACTTAAGACTTATTAATCCAACTTTAATTACACAGAATGATTCGCAAATACTTTAGCATGAAATTGAAGTGTGAACTTGGTAGGGAGGGTTAGACAGCATTACAATCTTTTATTTGTAGCAACGCACATACAGATTGACAGAGATTAAGCGGGAAATATTAATTTTCGAAAGTAAAATCTTAATATTATTTCAAAGAGATTCGGGAGCTCATGAAAAATGCGCAGAGTTTACTCTTTCCCCTTACGTCTTATCGTTATTACTAATTTTTGACAAAATAAATAAAATAAATAAAATAAAATAAAATAAAAGATCCACTAAATTCAGAAATGCGTACTTCGCCTTTAGATTTTATGTTATTCTGGATAATCTCGCCGATTGATTTCCACACACATGGAGTAGAAAAAGAAATGTCACTTCAAGGAAACATTGTGGTTTTGATACCCCCTTCCTAGAAGCAGCAAAATCTTCAACTGTAGGAAAAACATAACGGTTTCCGGGCTCTTCTCGGCGCCATTTGAATGTTGTATTCTACGTTTCTGTGCCGGAAATAACGGAAAATCGAGTGTGTTCACAGAAGCATTTTATGCGGTTTCGATTATTCTTTCTGTTGAAACCACACATATTTCCGCTATGTGTCATATCACTCTCCAGAGATTCAAAATATACTCTTTCTTCCAGAGCAAAAATAGCGTCTAGAGGATAAGGAAGGAAAAGTGCAAAACAAAATACTGACTGAGAGATTCCAAGTCAGTCACCAACCGTTCAATCCAAAATGTTTCACATTCCTTGTTCCGTGATGTCTGAAAACACGTTCTTTCTTCTTGATCTTCTGAAAGAAGAGGTTAGATAAAGTCT